>CM055269.1:46508588-46586123 GCA_029237695.1 Conchocele bisecta
GTTTCTCTAAACGTCGTACGACGAAGAAGTTCGTAAATGCAAAATTAAAATACACAATAAAACATTTTTTTTGACAGCCGATTATTGAAAATAGTCCGTGAATGTGCTACAATAATTCCAGCACAAAAATATTTACACAATTCTTAACATTTGATTGGCCCGTAGCAAGTCTGTCCAAAATGTTTATCCAGTAAACTCCCACGCCGAACTACTTTCAGTAACCGTGAGGCGCAGTTAAAAAATAATTTTCTTAAGAAAACGGAAAATAAACACATTTTTCTTGATGAAATTTATTTCAAATGCTGGAATTATAAGGAATGATGGCCTTTTTGTGGAATTTATCGGGGATAAATTCATAAACTTGGAAAAGTCGCGGGAATACTGGACGATGGCCTTCCGGCCTTCGTCCAGTATTCCCGCGACTTTTCCAAGTTTATACCCCGGGCCTCGTCCAGTATTCCCGCGACTTTTTCCAAGTTTATATCCCCGATAAATTCCACAAAAAGGCCATTCATTCCTAAATTTAATGACACGAACCTGTATAGGTACAAACTGGTAACATTTAGAAAGAAGGAAACTGGTTTAATTATGTGAGAAGCAAATTCATAGAAATCTTCGAAACGAACAATTTTGTATCGTACGAAGTTTTAGTGAAACGGGCTTCAGACACGTTACATGTACCTGGAACCTGATGCCCGGGTACGTTCCTGCTGGTATAGTTGGCTATCTCCCTGGGGGGTGGTGGGGATGGCTACCACTTGCTGGTAGGTGTCGATGTTGCTGGGCGTGGCCGTGATGATTTATCCCATGGTCGCCATAGGCTGCAACGGCAACGGTTCATTCTCAAATTACCCGAATTGTCTGACTGTCACGCAGGTGCGTGACAGCCAGACAATTGGGTAATTGTTTAATTTTAAACGGAGGCATGAGCGATCACTATAGAGAAGTGTTATAAATAGTACTGAATTTAGGAAAAGTAAAGAATAATTTCCGTTGGGACTCCTTTCTATGCATCAACAGCGTTTATACTTGGCGAAGTTGGGTGGTTGACGTCACATTTATTAGTTTAAGCGTCGACCTGATGAATTCCGCAAGTTATAACGTCAAGGATTGCCGCGGTAGTTGTTATATGGAAAGTTACTAATGAGTTTTTCCAAGTTCGGTCACACTTTATTAATTATACTAGAAAACACAGTGGCGATAACATGTATTTAGTTGAATATATAAGATGATATGTGACTGTGTTTGGATTAAATGGGGCAATACGGGTTTTGCGTGAATGGGTCGGGCATACTTTGCCAGCATTGTGCTTGGTATTTGTAGTCTGTCCTACGGCTAAATTTAACAGAAAGCATCGCTGGCTAGTGATTATCGTTCTAAACACTATTCATGTTATGGGTATTTGATATGTGTATATATTTTGTGGTGCGTCATACGTTTCAGAAATACACTGACGTAGTTCGGCGACATAAAATCGGTTAGACCGGTACATCAGAAATGCATGGTGGTCACTCTTGCAAACAGCTAAGATTCAGGAAAGCTCAGTGAAAACGACTCGTTTTATGCAACGATATGCATACACACGAGATTATCGTTTCTCTGTTTCGTATGTGAAACCGATAGTTCCGTTTAAATACCCGACTTTCAACGATTTAAACGTCTGTCGTTTCTTTCAGCGCATCGTTTTGACATCGCTTCTGTTGTTTTAATTAGGAAACGATATTTTCCTTGGTTTAAACGTGAAACGTGACACCTTCAAACCAACGAAAACATTCTAATTATAAAAACGAAATCGATGTCAAAACGATATGTAAACGACAGTCAATCGTTCGTTTGCGGAACGAACTAGTATCAAGTCCGGATTGTATATAGACGGCACATGTGGACAACAGTGATCTACTGTCCGTTCCACGTTTTGCTGCCGACAAACTTTCGGCTATTACACACATTATATCTAAAACAATAGTTAAATGTAAGTACTTTTTCATCAACAACAATCAATTCCCTCTCCCCACCACCCCACAAACAAAACAGTTGATGAAATTCCATCAAATATTGATTTTATAGGGAAAATGCATTTGTTTCTATGGGAATATAACATGGGTGCTAATTTTTTTTTTTTTTTTTAATTCTTGAATTTGTGGACCGATTTTAGTAGTGAGAACGGAGCATTTCAATCTACGATGCAGCCGCAGCCAGGGATTGGGATTAAAATACAACGTAAACGTATGGGGATCTACTAATCGATAACTCGAATATCTAGGGTATGCGAGAGTTATCGTTCTTGGTCCTTGGAGGTAATACGTCTTCCATTACCGTTACCGATTCCCGCGAAAAGGGGTCTTACGATCGTTGAGAGTTATCGTTCTCGATCATGGGGGGTAATACGACTTTCCTTACCGTTATCGAGTCCCGCGAAAAGGGGTCTTACGATCCTCTATAGACCGCCATATACCTCGAAATATACGCGTGCGTATTCGTCGGTAATTTTGTCGTTCGTCCGTCCGTCCGCGTGTTCGGTGACGTAACGCTCGATCGTTTTAGCGGGCAGCGAACGGGTGTTACTATAGGTACCATCTCCCCGCGTTAAAGGGTTGTGCCAGGGAGGAGGAGGTACACGTATATAGTAAATTAACCGTATCGGTCGGTACTGTCAAGAAAATAAGGGCGTTCACCCGTAGTATACCCGTTAATAGCGGACGACAATTTCTACCCGTATTCGATATACGGATCGATACCGGTCATGCCGGGATATTTAAAATGTCACAATGGGTTAATATTCGCGTTATTGGCTAGAAACATATTTGTATTTAGCTTTAATAACAAGTCTCGACATGTTGAAACACGTTTACTTAACTGACCACCTAATAGCTATAAATACGGTACTTTTCCCGAGATTAAATCATTCTCGATAGAGGCTTTGCCGATATAGCAGAAGTCCTACTTTATAGACATTCTCAATTCGGATATACTCGAGATAGCGTCGCGGGTTATATATAGAGAAAAGTATATATATTTAAATTACAAGCAGCAAGATGTATTCCGTTAGCGGTACGTGTCGACTAGGAAACGACATTATACCCGTTTCGATATACCGCGGGTTTTCCCGTGACATAATTATGCGCTATCGATTCGTTGACTAACTAGCCAACAAATTCTCCGCTTTATGCCGGCCGTAGGGAGCCGGTTTCGATTTCAATACGTCTTAAGTGACCGATAATCATATTGATACGGGATTTATACAAAAAATTGTATAGAATATTTCAAAGAGAGGATTATGTCCGTAGTCGGGACATCTCGATTCGAACCGTACTTTATAGCATTCTCTCAATTCGCGAGATAGCGTCGATGACAAAAAATTAGGACTCTTCGTGGGACGAATTGCTATATCATAGGAACGAATTGTTAAATTGTGGGAACGAATTGTTAAATCGTGGGAACGAATTGTTAAATTGTGGGAACGAATTGTTATTTCGTGGGAACGAATTCATAACAAAAATCCATGTCCACTGCGGGGCTCCGTAAAATCTCGATTATGACCGTTTTCTCGTGAAAGTCGCAATTATATTCAACAAAATGCAGCCAGTAACCGCAATATATCTATTATACGGTGCATCGTTATGGACACTCCGCTTGCTCGCGAAGCATTAATGCTCAATTGTGGCTGCGATGACCTATGCTGATTATTAGAAGAAGGCCAGGGGTTTCGCTGACTGAATGGCGATCAGTGCAGATCCTGATCAGCCTGTGTGGATGCTGGTCGCAAATGCCATAAGACCCGTTTCTTCAGTAAATTCCATATTCTTTTGGGCTAATAATATGACACCAGTTTAGCTTGGTCGTGAGCTGAGACACTTTTATCAATAATGTGGGGCCCGAAATGTTTGAAGTGATGATTTATAAGTACAACGAACCTCTCTAAAACTGGACACCCTGGGATACAAATACCCGCATAACTAGTGCGGGAGTTTGGGTACTTTTGACAAGGATGTATCATACTAGAACATTGCCAACAGTATAGGAGGAAATTGATATAAGAACACTGCGGTATTTCAGAATATGCGAAATAATCCATCTGGACCTATTCAGAGATTTCGACTTCAGAAAGGATAGAAGGTACGTATTTTAACCGAGTGTCCAGAGGGGTCCCGCTGTATATTCTCTTTGTGGTATGATAGCGGAACAAAATCTAGGCTGGTTGGAGACTAACCCGAATTTTCTGTATGTAACGCACGGCGACTTAGTTGTCCTGCGTGGAATATTCCGGCTTAGATGGATACATTTTCACAACGGGGTATCGTTACGCATCGATGATCAGTGAGCTATCGACTGCGGGGTAATTAATTATAGAAGGTACGTATTTTAACCGAGTGTCCAGAGGGGTCCCGCTGTATATTCTCTTTGTGGTATGATAGCGGAACAAAATCTAGGCTGGTTGGAGACTAACCCGAATTTTCTGTATGTAACGCACGGCGACTTAGTTGTCCTGCGTGGAATATTCCGGCTTAGATGGATAAATTTTCACAACGGGGTATCGTTACGCATCGATGATCAGTGAGCTATCGACTGCGGGGTAATTAATTATAAGCGGCTCAGTCCGTTGTGTTATATTCACGACGAATCGTATATTGTTCAAAAGATTAACCGTACGCGGACACTCGATTGTATAGTATTCACGGCTCATTATAGACATTATTTGAAACTATAAAGGCCGTATGGACATAATCATCCGACTGCACGCGCGGACCGGGTCCAGAAACACCTGTCATTCATACGACGTTTAGTTAACGTCAGCGGTGTGCAGAGAAACGCCTTAATTAAACAGGGGCGGAGAACAAATTTTGACATCTTCTTCGCGGATGCTTAGATATAACGCGAGAGCAATTTGGCTCTCTAATCGGATATAGAAATCATACTCTGAAAATTGTGTCAACTGTTGACGCCACTTACGGAAAATATTGTAAATTTAGTAGTCGTATTTAACGAAATTACGCAGATGTCCGAAGGTACAAAATCGCATGGCGTGTCTCATACGCGGCTGTGACTGGATAAATGGGGCTTCTCGAATTTGTGGCCACTGTAGCTCCTGATCAAATATCACTCGCGTAGCCCGATAATTATGCCTCGGGCGTACCGGCATAAAATAGAGTTTTTAGCTGCGTCCCGAATGATTAAGACGTGTTTAAAGGAAGGATATAGAGAATGTTAGTACCAGTTTTGCAGAAATTCACACTCCATTATACCACTATCTTTTATAACGATATCTTACATCCTTGGCCTCAACACATAGAGCTATAATGGAGTCCGGGTTAAATTCAAAATGGCCACCGAAAACAATGAACCTATTTATTAACGCATTGCACACTTTGCTGATCTGATTTACTCTGATAGTTTCAGCAAATGGTACATGCGGATTACAATCTACGCTGATCTATTCTAAGTGGTCAGTTAAGTATCCCGTATTGTCGGCACAGATGACTATCCCAAAGATAATCCACCTTAGATATATGAATGCTGGGAAAATCACTGCACCGTTAAATTAGCGAGGGTATCCGAATATAAAGTAGGTGGAGCTTAAATTATTTAACCGATCGCTACGCAGAAACGCATAAGAACCGTGATCAATCCGTTTAACGAAGGCGTGGCTTATTTCTTAGTGCGAAACGAGCAACTTATTTTGGTCATTATCGTAATATACTTCACTGAACAAACATGGATAATTTTAAATGCGAATTGTGCGATAAGGTGTTTTCCCTAAAGCACAACTTAACCAGACATGTACGAAATATGCATGAGCGGAGTAGTTCAAATTGTGAGAAATGTGGCAAAGTGTATACGAGGGATTATTTAAGGAGGCAGCACGAAATTGTGTGTGATGTCGAATCTAGCAGTATCCAACATAATGGCGGAGTCTGCGACGTTTGTGGAAAGTATTTTAACGCCATGAAGAATTTAAATCAACACAAACGTAGTGTGCATGAGGGGATTAAACACCCTTGCGGGAAATGTGCCAAGAAGTTCTCCAGGAACTGCGATCGTGTCAGGCACGAGGTAACATGCTCGCCAGTTACAACCTCGTACACGTGCGCCAGCTGCCCAGCTAAATTTGAAACAGTTCGGCAGCTGGGCGACCACGCCATAATCCATCAACGGAAACGTGATGCAACGGAAACAGCCGACGGTCCGTCTGCAAAACGTCCGAAACAAGATGGTGTGCAGTGTCGGCGTTGTATCGCACGTTTTCAGAACAGGCGGGAATTGCACGCCCACTATATGTTGACCCACCATCAAACCGGTGACGGTGGCCTACAAGACCGACCGTGGGGCAATGAAGTATCACCCCCCTGGGTGAATGAAGACGGCCGGGTCGATGAAGAGTTGAAGGCAAGTTATGAGACAAATAGCCCCCTTATTTTGGCATCTCACTCCATCGGCCCGGTGATTTCCACCTTCAATTTTGCAGTGCGCCCGGACATGAATGTGGACGATATTGGTCGGCATTTGACCTATATATACGACCAACAAGAACACTCTTTTCGCTTAAATATCAGTTTAGGCATGATACTTAGACATGTTGAGACGGGGGAGCTGCGCTACTTCCGGCCTTTTAGCAACCAGGCTATATTCGATGAACCCATTTATGTTACTAAGAGGTTGGATGTAGCGCGGATTATCTCCCGTCTCAGGGATATTGATTTTATGGCGGCCATTTACAAAAACCGTCCAGATACAAAATGGCGATTAGAAATTATTACAAATATTAGATGCACCGTATATAGTACACATTTTATTCTCGGTGCAGTGCGCAAGCCCTTGCCTAGTGCCATAAAATGTCTACCATCCATCGTGGCCTTGGAAAATGACTCCAAGGGTCTCCCATACAAGGATAATTTATGCGCCTTCCGCTGTCTGTCATTACATAAATACAGTGACCTGAGCCACGTTAGCGAACTGTACATTCAGTGGAAGGAGTATTTATTCTCCCATTGCGAGACTGATATTCGTGAAGTTTTACCTCACAAATTCAAGGGCTTGCAACTGACCGAGCTCACGCATTTCGAAAATTGTTTTCGCCTCAATGTGAACGTTTTCGAAATGCAGGAGACTTACATCGCATTGTCGATATTCAGATCTACAGACCGATTCGAAGATACCATATATATGAATCATTACAAAACCCACCTTTCATACATTTCCGATTTCGATCAATACGGGAAACGTTTTCAATGTAAAATGTGCGGTCGAATTTTCGATCGCAAGGGTAACTTTAAACGTCACGGCAAAACATGCGACAATAAGACTAGATTTGTATATCCCGGAGGTTTTTATCAAAAAACCAAAACGATTTTCGAGGAGCTGGACATCCTGGATATACACGTTGAGTCAAGCGATCGTTATTTTCCATATTTTGCCGTGTTCGACTTCGAATCTGTCTTATCAAAAATGGACGACTCTACGGAAAAATTAAAATTCACACACCGCCATATTCCGATAAGCGTGAGCATATGCTCAAACTTACCGGACCTCGAGCAAGCTTCGTGCTTCGTCAACAGCGACTTAGACGCGCTTCTTTCGTCTATGATACAGTATTTACACGAAATACAAAGACGAAGCGCGGAGCTTGCGGAGGACAAATGGGGGTGGGTACTCGAAGAACTCACGAGAAAAATGAGCAATTATCGCTCCGCAAAACCCGTAGATTCTGATATCGACGACGATGATGATGATGATGATGATGATGATGATGATGATGATGATGATGATGATGAGGCTGGACCGGAAGTGTTCTCTTTGAAACATTTAGCCAACTTGCACGAGAAGCTTAGCGCATATATGTGCTGTCTTCCCGTGTTCGGATTTAACAGCGCGAAATACGATTTACCGCTCGTTAAATCTAAGCTGGCTAAACACATGCGCATGGATGAACAAAAAAGGGGATTTACCGTGAAAAAGGCTTCTTCGTACGCATGTATTCAGAGCGACCACTTCCGGTTCATGGACGCCAGCCACTTTCTCGCACCAGGTACGTCATATGTGGGGTTTTTGAAAGCTTACCAGGTGGAGGAAGCCAAAGGTCACTTCCCATACGAGTGGTTCGACTCGATTGACAAATTGATGCACCCTCGTCTTCCTCCCCAGGAGGCTTTCTTCAATAATTTGAAGAACGCTGCGATCTCCGATGATGATTATTATCTTTGCCAGCGTGTCTGGGCAGATAATAACATGACGAAATTTAAAGATTTTCTGGTCTGGTATAACGACCTCGACGTAAGGCCGTTTGTCGTAGCGATTGAACGGTTACAGAAATTCTATTTTGACAAAGGAATCGATGTGTTTAAAACCGCCATTTCTGTGCCGGGAATCGCTCGACAGATGCTCTTCGCGACGGCTGAGGAGACTGGTGCCGAATTTTCGCTTATTGATAAGGGAAATAAAGAGTTATACCAGACCATTAAACAAAATATCGTCGGGGGTCCCAGTATAATATTTACCCGTCACGCTAAAGCGGGTGAAACCCAAATAAGGGGAGATAAAACCTGCGAGAAAGTGGTTGGCTATGACGCGAACGCGCTTTACCTATGGGCAATAGGGCAAGACATGCCCGAAGGTATGTTCGTGATCCGTCGGGCCGAGAATGAGTTCCGACCCCAAATCCGTGACAAGTATATGCAGGCCTTCAATTCAATTGGTTTAACTACTTGAACAAAATATGAAGGCAAACACGTACTACACAAACGGAATAATGGGAAGGAGATCAAGCTCGGGCCGTATCCCGTGGATGGTTTTGACAGCCACGAGAATGTTGTATATCAATTTCATGGCTGTTACCACCATGGACACTATTGTACCTTGACGGCCTCTGTCACTAACAAGAAATGGCACAAAACAAAACGGGCTCTTGCCGAGCGAACGCAAAAAACCACGGCGTATCTGCGTTCCAAAGGTTATGACGTCATCGAGATGCGCGAGTGTCTATTTGTGCGATTGTTCGAGTATAACAAACATATGAACGATATAGCCTACGAGAGCAGACCCAGTTTCTGTAAAAAAAATTGGGGACGTGTCTCAGAGACACAGATTTTGAATGCCGTCCGTGACGATACGCTATTTGGTATGGTGGAGGTCGACCTCGGTGTGCCTGAAAAATTGGGCTCAGGGTTTCAGTCAGAGTTATCGCCTGCTGAGTATTTCGGTGAAATGAGCCCGATATTCTGTAACACCGAGGTTCCGTTCTCCAGCATGGGCTCGCACATGCAAAAACATATCGAGGAACTGGGTCTCTCTGACAAACCTCGTCGCTTACTTGTCGGAGGAATGAAAGCGAAACAGATTCTGGTGGCCACCCCACTTTTACGCTGGTACCTCCAACACGGTATGGAAGTTACAAAGATATACCAGGTTGTGAGTACCGTCGACAGAAATGTTTCGAATCATTCGTTCAACAAGTGAGCGACGCCAGGAGGGAAGGTGATACAATTCCCGAAAAGGCTGTCATCGCAGATACGATGAAGCTAATTGGCAATAGCGGATACGGGAGTCTAATCATGGACAAGACTCGTCATCGAAACGTCACGTACGTATCCGGTGAAAATGAAGCGTGTTATAAGGTTAACACACCGCAATTTCGCGATATGTCCTGTTTGGACCCGGAGGCAGAGTTTTATGAGATTGAATCGGCAAAGAAAATCATCAATTTAAATTTGCCGATACAACTCGGTTACTTCATCCTCCAATATGCCAAACTGCGGATGTTGGCCTTTTATTACGACTTCATGGATAAGTTCGTTGAACGTAGCGATTTCGAGTACTTGGAGATGGACACAGATTCGGCGTACATGTGTTTGTCAGCTAGTTCGCTCGATGACGTCATAAAACCGGAACATATGCACGAATATCAGAGGGGTCTGACTGGCATGTGCGATGGTGCGTATAACGGATCGGAACACCGCTGGTTACCTCGCACCTGCTGTACGGACCACTCACAATTTGACAAGCGCGTTCCCGGTCTGTTCAAAACGGAGTACGTAGCGGATGAGATGATCAGTCTCTGCTCAAAAACGTATTTGGCGAGAAGCGGGGATTCGGTGAAATTCAGCTCAAAAGGTGTTTCCAAGCGGTATGTACAGAATCCGTTGGACACGTTTCGCTCTGTGCTATTCACTCGTCAACCAGCCTCCGGTATAAATATGGGATTCCGGTCTCGCGATAACGGCGTATGCACGTATCGCCAAGAACGAACCGGATTCTCATATTTTTATTGCAAACGAAGGGTGTTAGACGATGGAATGCACACGGTGCCGTTGGACATCGAACTCTGTCCATGCCCACCTGACCCCGACTCTGACGCACCGATCCCCGACTCCGTTCTGCTGAAGATTTTAAATAGTTTTCAGTAGGCAATCATTAGCTCGTTGTATTTACGCACCAGAGTAGAGATTGATTTTTCTCATTTTCTTCGAGATAGGCCCCGTTTAATTTTGTGCTATTTCTTGTGTTATTTCATCCACAAAAGTGCTTTATTTATATATATATATATGTATGTATATACCTTGTACTTTATTGGAAAACTATGCGTTACTGTTATCTGAGTATAAGCATTATTATTCATATTCACATACTTTACGGCGGCCATTTTGAAATATATTCACATACTTTACGGCGGCCATTTAGAAATATATTCACATACTTTACGGCGGCCATTTTGAAATATATTCACGTACTTTACGGTGGCCATTTTGAAATATATCGATATACTTTACGGCGGCCATTTTGAAACATACGAATGTACTTTTCGGAGGCCATTTTGAAATGCCGAAATGTCTTGGTTAATATACCGGATGTCAAATACGTGGCTTGACATCTGGGATATTGCCTTGGACTTAGTGAACATGTAGTACGTTATAGTAATTTCAATATTCAAATATTCTGTGTTTTGTATCGTGACAGGTTGCACTATTTGTGCGTTGAGATTTGTACAATATGGGGCACAAAAGTCCATAAAAAAAATTAAAAAAGTGCAAAAAAGGAAAAAAAATAAAATGGACAAAAGAAAATATACAAACCAGCGCACTTAAAAGACCCCCGAAAGAAAATACATATCATTTGATTCACCATGTTGTAAATACGATACGGCCTAGCAAATACCGAGGTCACATTATACACGTAACCGGTAAGACGCGGACTATACACATTGATATTATCGCATAGAATCTTTTCTGTATTGGGCGTTCGGTAAACTGTTATACCCGTATTATTTTATGTCAATATTATTTAGCGCACGTTCAAGCCGTTTACGTTTTCGATCACTCGCACGTATTTTTCCATAGAGCCCGTATTATTTTTGGGCAATACTGGTTGTATTTTCTGAAACACGTCTAATTTCCTGTAATGGTCGTTTAAATTGTTGTTGTAATGTCCTTTTTACATTAGGTCGACGGTTTCATAAACCATCTAAATTTCGTGATACGTTTGTGTAGTCCCGTCTAATTGGTATTTCATGTTGTATATATATATATTGTTGTATACTCGAATGTGCATACGTGCACTATTTATCGAGATATTTATTCACGTGTCTGAGCACTACATATCGATTACGTTTGAGTATATTTTAAAGGTATAATCAAACGTCAGTAATCGGTGCTAGGTGGCGTTTGTGTTGTAGAATGTAGTTATTGTACAGTCTATAACACAAATGAACGGACGGAATCAAACCCCGTCCGCGATGCCCAATATGTAAGTGTTTTCATTGACATATACTCATTGGACATCGAATTACGCTCAAGCCGGTGATAATGGTCAATGTAATAATCCAGACCGAAGTGTATAAGAACACTAACTGCATAAGGTTTTAAAACAAACTATAAGAGTAATGGAAAACGAAAGAGGCGATCGGTGGACTTTCATGGGAAGTAATATCCCAAAATCTGAAATAGTTTATTTTTGCCAGATCATCATCGTGTACTTTATAGCCATCGCTGCTGTAGTAAATCTGTCAATAGGCAACGCGTTGACGGAGATTTGGATCAGTCTACTTAGCAGTTGTATCGGGTATATTCTGCCTAATCCCAAACTCAAATAACGATGTCAACGACATTGCTGCCCTTCGAACCGTGTTCCAGTATCTGCATCAGTGGGATGTCGGGAAGTGGCAAGAGTTACCTAACTTTCGAGTTTCTTAAACATTTGAAGTATATGTACTCCGAGACCCCGCCCATAGAGATAGTGTATTGTTACGGGATTCATCAACCGTTGTTCGATGAAATGGAGAGAACTATTCCGAATTTTACATCGAGACAAGGTCTGCTTTCTTCGGTCGAACTCGACGAATTAACTAGCGATCGTCAACACAGATTAATTATAGTGGACGATCTAGCTCACGAAGTGGTGCAGAACCCGGATATGGAACTTTTATTCACGCAGGGGTTGTCATCATAGAAAAATTAGCGTCGTTTTCATCACACAGAACTTATACGGCAAAGGCAAACACGCGCGAACTATCGCGTTGAACACGTGGTACCTGATTTCTGATGAAAAATATGCGAGATGTTTCGCAGATATCTACGCTAGGTCGACAATTATTCCCCGGGCAAAGCGAAAACGTTTTGTTCAAGCGTATCAAGATGCTTTAAAACGACCGTACGGATATTTGGTAGTGGATACCTCTCCGCACGGCGATGACGCGTATCGCATAAGAACGAATATATTTCCCGGACAAGACCCCGTGATTTATACCATATAGTATAAGAGTGCGAGCTCAAACGGCATCATGAAAAACATTACGGAACAGTGGCATTTTCTTCGACTGTTCCTGATAACATCGAGAGATCAGAGAACGCAGTTACTAAAAACGGTGTCACGGAAACAGTTAAAGGCGCTAACAGAGATTGCCCACAACGTGCTACGTTACGTAATACCTCTTAACACTACGCAACTCACTAAGCTGAAAACGACGACAGCGGACGATCCGTTTATTGGGTGATCCGACTATAGGATATAAACTCAAGAAAAAGGCCTTAGTTGGGAAGGCTTCGGACATATTAACGTTACTCAAGATCGTTCAACCGCATTTGAGGCAGCGCAATGAGGAAATCCGTGTTGATCCCGTACGAAAAATATCAGAGATTAATTCGGCGGAACGTAGAACGGACTACACCGGTAAATACTAATGGAGGGGAGATAAATGATGTTACACAACCCGTCACCAAACGTCCAGCATCGAGAGAAGGGGAGATAAATGATGTTACATTCGAACGTTTAAAACGACAACCCGTCACCAAACGTCCAGCATCGACAGAAGGGGAGATAAATGATGTTACATTCGAACGTTTAAAACGACAACCCGTCACCAAACGTCCCGCATCGAGAGGAGGGGAGATAAATGATGTTACATTCCCGAAACGACAAACTATTAAGCAGCATTCCGCATCGAAACTACACTTTCCCCCAGGGAGACCGCAGAAGATTGGTGGTGCGGGCAATAAACGTGAAAAGAAGTCAAAAACAAAAACGCTACAATGGATATCTCTATAGATGTAAACAAACTATAATTCGTGTTTTCATGCCATTTTAATAGATCTAATAAATACATATACGCAACATTTATCGTTTGATTCTATTTACAAATGTTTTCATTTTAATATCATTCCCCACACGGTCATTATCTCTAAATGTTGACACGAATGTCCGACATAGATAGTCCGCCCACTCGACACAGGACATAGTATATACAATATTGTCCACACACGTCGGAATCGTCTGCTTGAATGGGGACCAAAGACACGAGGTATGACGGTCCATTGGCGATCAAAGCGGTTCTGTACGTATCGTGATAATATTCCGGTTCGTGTCCTAAAGAATCGAAGAATTCGCTGGGTCCGTGTTTTCTGGAAATTGAATGCCACCCAATGCGATCCACCATTCCAACTGTAGTCCGTGTTCACTATATATAGCCCGGGTCTGTCGGACAATATTGACAATTCGTCCGTGGCGCATACGATAACATCGTATCGATTTACGATGTCCAAAATTTCGAAATTGTTCATTGTATAAATATACTTCTGGTATCGTCAATGTTTAACACTTGCGGTAAATGTTCCGTACATGAGTACACTAACACTCTCGGGTAATGGTTTGGCGAATGTAATTTCGAGTCGGCAATGACCTTTCCTCTTCGTATTGAACGTATAATACGGATTGATGTCTAATACGTATAGACAATAACCGTTCTTATATTCGTTCATGTTGATATTTATATCGTCGCGGAATGTAGTCATGGTTCTATAGCAGTCCACGAATATATCATTCTCGTAGTCCGGATGTAGCGGTTTGGCCGGGTACGATTGCCCATCCACGTAAACGCCCTCACCGAGTTGCAGTCGTAATGTTTGAAGTTAAATGGCGATTTTTCGTAATGGCCGGCATATGCGGCACTAGCCACTAGTCCCACAATGAGCCTATTAGGCACAATACCTTGAAATAAGTCATCGGCGCTAAAGCTATATTGTCCGGCTGCTATCGACGACACTTTGATCTCTGAACGCAAATACGGATAGACGGCGGGGATTTTCTTTATCATATTTCCGTGGGCCATTAGAACGGCCGGATTTACTTTTTGAACGCATAACTTGAAACTAGCGTCGACAATTTGAACCTTCTGTCCCGCAATCAGTGCCTCAGACATTAATCTGAAAGCGTTACGGCTGGGCCATAGTTTCAACGATAGTTCCACACCATTGACGATCAAACGGTCTTGTTGGAACAAATCTAATAATATAGGTCCTTCCAAGTCAGCGATTTTCCCCTCGATAGTTTTACGAGATCTCGAATACAATCCAGAGTTACCACCATTCATTTTGAATTCGTCCATAGAACTTGCATCGTCCATGTAGAACATCTGGCTAGTAAGATAGTTTCGCTGAACTACCTCGTTCGTGTTCAGAATCGTGTCGATATAAGCTTTGTAAGGATAGTTGACTCCCAGTTGACTGACTGGCGTTTGCTGGAGGGCGACATCGATTTGACTAAACATGGAGTGCAAAGGCAAGTTGACCAAACCAGCCTTTTCCGCTTCCGTAATGGGGGTGTCATCTTCATTAGTAATGCGTAGTTTAATACGAAGTTGGCTCCTTTTCAAGTCATATACGACGGAGGAAGACTGAGCGGATATGTTAAATTCCAATGCCGAACCCTCTGTGATTTGATTGGCCGGTCGATATTCGATCCATTCTCTCGATTGCACGGTCGTATCGGTGGGTGGTGACTCGAAAATCGATTAGTTCTTGTATATGATGCTCGCCCATAATTAACCCCGGTCAATTGATCGTGTCCCTTTGCTGATCGTTTGCTAACGCGTTCAGCCTTGCGGGGTTTCTTAGGCTTCTTATAGACTGCGTACGGCGATTTTCTCTTTCTTGGATTCGCTGGTTCGTTCGCCTTCTTATGCATTTCTTCGCGAGCGAGTTCTGATTTTGCCATTTCCAACGCTTGGGCGACCGGTGTAACCAATTTAACCTCGACTTTGCTTTGGTTATTGTCTACAACCGCATTCTGCCGGGATCCGCTACCCACTATGTATCGACCTTTATAATCCGGTTTTACTCGTCCTTCGTGAATATCCCAGAAGTGCTTTTGCCACTTTTCGAAATCTGGGACGTACGGTATCCACTTTCTTTGTTTGAAATCGAATACTTCTATCGAGCCCATGTTTTTCGCAGGTGTAGAACGCAATATAGATCGTTATGTTCGAACTTGACTGGTTTCAGTTCCGAATCTTTAATAAACACTGTTAATCTTCTCAGATCGGTCGACTTTACTTTCACATAAAATGGTTCCGAGAATGTTATGGTACGAGTACTATCGCCGTCAACAGTCACGTTTCTCAACACTGGAATTAACGTATTCCTAACGTACGACTCCTCTAGGAAATCGCAACACATGTAAAGTCGATCAGATTCGGGTTGGAATGCAAACGTTAAACTTATTTCCTTCAAACCACACTCCCAGTTTCCATCCAATACGTACGCTTTTGGCAATTCTATGTCAAATGCTGACGCTGAGTTGTTCTTATGCACAGTTAACGAGTCTCTACAGTTCAGAAACAGATAAAAACTATCCATGATCGATTTATGTACTTTTGTCAGTCTTATATGTGTCTATATCTGTCACGGGTATCCAGCTATTAAACTTGACGGGCCATCCGTACCACTTCACTAAGACTTCGCGCTTTCTCTTGCGCACAATCTTCTCGATTCTAAATTTGGTTTCGTCATCTACGGATACCTTGCTCAGTTCGTTAGCGTAATATGTTCCACCGATTACCTCCCCTCTTATGTCTGTGATCGTATAGTAATCGATATTCTGCTTTTTACCACGCGTATTGACCAAAAAGTATTCGATCGACCATCGCTCATCGTATTCCCGTTGAAACGGTCGCCGTAAATGCGATATCCGCACCGTATCACCGACCTTGAACTTGTATCCAGGCGATGGTTTCGCAATTGTCTTCGGGTTTTCGTATCGCAGTTTCCACAAAGATATCTCGTCGCGTTTGGTAACGCTCGCCGGTGCCATTTTGATTGATCTATGGTATGTTTTATTGTAACTATCGGTGACCGAGGGTAAAATATCTATCCATTTATGTGTCTGATGATGAGTCATATATCTAGCCAATCTAGATTTAATCGTCTTGATCGCCCTCTCCACCATAACGCATTTAGTCTCGTTGTTCGAGTAGAAGTGATCAATATGATGTTTTTTCAACAGTTTCTGGAAAACTCGACTCTTGAATTCGCTACCCCGATCCGTGTGTATCTTATACCGGTACATTGTTCCGTTTGAACACCTCGGCCATTGCACGAGTCACAGCCTCTCCTTTCACGCGAATCATGGGAAACGTTCTAATAAATCTAGAAAACGCGTCAATCTGCAGCAGGAAATATCCAATCCCGTCGTTGTCTTCTGTGTAATTGGTCATGTACGCAGTGTCCAGCTCCCATTGATAATCGATGTATGGTACTACCACTTTTCTTCTAGTGAACTTCCGTACAACTTGACGGTGCACGGTGTACGGTTCTTGTTTCTCTAGCCATTTTCTGATTTTATTTCTGTCTAGCACAAATTTACCAGCCTTCCTCACTGCCTTAAACAACTTTTCCACACCAGAGTACGAGGCGGGATGTTTAGGATCGTAATAAATAGATTTTAAATATCGTTCGTAGGTGGCCATTGTTTACGACGTATATAGCTCTAGCTCAATGAGGGTGGGATAGACGACGTCTTCCAAATCTTCCTCCGATTTGATACCGGTAATTAACAGCTTACCGTTCAGATGACAAGAGAAATGTATTTCTCTTTCTTAAACATTATCGTTGGAAACAATTCTGGTTCGTAACTAGAACCACTTTCCCTACAAAACGTTGAACAGTCGATAGATCCACTCAGCGTATGACAAGCGGAAACCGTGATTAATTTCACGTCTGATAAGCGTATCTCGTAACCTAAACGTCGTAGTTTTCTGGCATACCGGGTCAGTCTGATCTCGCCGTCTTTAAAACTAGCAGCCGACCCGTTGCAAACAACTTTTCCATTACGGAACACTAGACAACATCCTCTTATACGATCGTGACGCCATATCAGCCCAGAGAATCGGCTCGGGTCATATTTAGCGTCACCCAATAAATTACTGAGGGTTCTCAGATCTATCGGGAAACCTAAACTAGCACCATAAACTACGTTTGTGATGCGCATGATGTTAACTTAATGGGAGCAAATGATAAACTGATACGGTGGTACATGGATAATACTTTTATTATTTACATATACATGAACGCGAGAAAACGAGCGCTATGCCCCGCTAGTATTGTTTGGCGAACATTCTTTACAAACATCTCTTACGTGCTTGCCGGATAAATAACACGGCACTACCCGGTTTAGTTCCGGCACAAACGTATCCAGGATTCGGAGTCCATTTGTCAGCTCTTCAAACTGGTTAAATGTCAAGGAAACCCCCTTTCTCGTGGCACGTATACTCGTTTCATTGTTCGGTATCCAGAATTTTCTAATGTGTACGGTATCGTACCCCGTCTCCATAGTAACGAACCAGTTCCCGCCTATATGTCGTCGATAGAATATGGGCTCGTTTCTTCGCAATTGATCGACGTGAATTAAAATTTCCGGTAATATAGAGTATAGTTCGTTGCACCTTTGTAATGTGAGCGTTATTCCGTTGACAGTAGGCCTCTTATTCTCCAGACTCAGCTTCCGAACGTGTATGTACGTAGTACCATTAAACACGCCGTCGAACAAGTACAGTTCCTTGCCTATGTGTTGTAAATATCTAGGATTAAACGCTCTATCGCCTCCCTGAATGTTCGCACCTCCGGCTTGGTTTTCTGGCTTCTCAGACATGTTGCGCTGCTGCTGATGTTATCGACTCGAGAACCGACCGAATAATGAATGTCCGTCAACTGCGCATGCGGATTTAAACGTTATGTTCTATCCAATCAGCGTCGACCACCCGTCATCCAATCGTAACTCGTCGTTCAGTCAGTATTCGTGCCGATAGCGTCATCGATAGAGGGAATTTGTCCTTTAATTTAAGGATCTGCCCATTGATTTAAGTTCAGGGAATACCGGCGATTGATGCCGAGTTGTTGATAAATTCTCCTTATGTCCAGTATAACGTATCCGCTTAGGTCACAAACCGTTACATACGTCGTTTCACCGAGATCGTAACGTTCGCTGTAATCGCACGCCATCGCGTTACTACTGGATGTCGTGACGTAATCGATCAATCGATCACCGCGATCCGTTGATAATCGTCTGATCAAAATCAACGTCGGGATGGCTAGAGTTATGAGTATCATAACCGAAACGACCGATCCATTTCGCAGCGGCTATGTGTCGTTTGGCATTCTCCGATCTCATTCCCAGCATGCGAGCAGTTTCTACATTCATTTTGTCGATTTTCCCAAGACTCTATAAAACTATTGGCCGCTTCCCGAGCTTCGAATTTTAAATTATAATAAGGTATCAGCGTCTTCGCCACGTATTCGTGGAATAAATATATCCAAATTAACATCGTCTCTTCTTATAGGACGCAGTTAGGATTGCACTCTGCGCAGTATAGCGCTCCGAGTAAATTGGCGTGATCCGGCTGCATGTAACACGGTTGGATCGTAGCGAGTTCTGGTACGAACCGTTCGATGTCGGGTATTAAACTCACGAGTCTATCAAATTCATCGAACTTCAAAGCGATACCCGTTCGTGTGGGTGTATATCGTTTCCTCCGTCTGGGATGCTGTATTTTCTTAAATTAACCGCTTCAAATCCTCTGTTTATGTGTAAGTAATAGTTCCCTCCTAGATGTAGTTCAAAACGCACATCGCGTCCATTCTTATGTTCCAGGATCGTCTGTACTATATCCGTTAAGTTCAACACGAGCTGATTCCATCTTTGTAGTGACAAGCGAAACTCCCTGACTGTGGGTAACGCGAACTTTCCTTCAAACGCGTATTCCTCAAACACCAATTCGCTGTAATGTTCATATTTTCTGATATCCAGATGAATATCGTTTCCTAGTCGACACGTACCGCTAACGGAATACATCTTGCTGCTGTAATATATATACTTTTACTCTCTATATAACCCGCGACGCTATCTCGAGTATATCCGAATTGAGAATGTCTATAAAGTAGGACTTCTGCTATATCGGCAAAGCCTCTATCGAGAATGATTTAATCTCGGGAAAAGTACCGTATTTATAGCTATTAGGTGGTCAGTTAAGTAAACGTGTTTCAACATGTCGAGACTTGTTATTAAAGCTAAATACAAATATGTTTCTAGCCAATAACGCGAATATTAACCCATTGTGACATTTTAAATATCCCGGCATGACCGGTATCGATCCGTATATCGAATACGGGTAGAAATTGTCGTCCGCTATTAACGGGTATACTACGGGTGAACGCCCTTATTTTCTTGACAGTACCGACCGATACGGTTAATTTACTATATACGTGTACCTCCTCCTCCCTGGCACAACCCTTTAACGCGGGGAGATGGTACCTATAGTAACACCCCGTTCGCTGCCCGCTAAAACGATCGAGCGTTACGTCACCGAACACGCGGACGGACGGACGAACGGACAATTACCGACGAATACGCACGCGTATATTTCGAGGTATATGGCGGTCTATAGAGGATCGTAAGACCCCTTTTCGCGGGACTCGATAACGGTAAGGAAAGTCGTATTACCCCCCATGATCGAGAACGATAACTCTCAACGATCGTAAGACCCCTTTTCGCGGGAATCGGTAACGGTAATGGAAGACGTATTACCTCCAAGGACCAAGAACGATAACTCTCGCATACCCTAGATATTCGAGTTATCGATTAGTAGATCCCCATACGTTTACGTTGTATTTTAATCCCAATCCCTGGCTGCGGCTGCATCGTAGATTGAAATGCTCCGTTCTCACTACTGATTTTCAACCTATCTAGACATTTTCTATTCTTTTTTTAGTTTTTCTCCACCGTCACTACCTAGCTCCTTTTGGCCCGATGTTAAATTCCCATAGAAAACTATTCTATTTCGCAATAAAATCAATACTTGGTGGAATTTCATGCAGAAACAAAAAGGAATTGGGGAGGGTGACTTTTTGTATTATTGATGAACAAGTACTTACATTTTAATATATTTTAATATATGGGCCGCGCCATACGAAAACCGGGCTTAATGACAACGTCATGAAAAGCGGTAAACGACGTCGGAAAAACGACGTTTCAAATTGTCTAACGTCGCCGTAAAAGTTCACAGTTTGCCCTCCCATTTACGTTTACTGGTGTTAGTTAACATTAAGTGTGAACAGAAAACGGAACATGATAACTTAACTGAAACTTTCACTAATATGAGACGCGATTACCTTGTACCTCGCGGTACATATTATATGACGTCATGACTTGACGTCACGTACTTGTGACGTCATTGAACGTGAATACATGTTTGACGTTATGGCCATGGTATCGTGACAAAATATTATAGCAAGGATACTTGCACGAGTTCCTCGCAGCATCAATGACTTAGAAATACTTCAGGCGCTGTACATTGTCGCCTAAACTGTCGTTCTTTGACATTTTTACTCTTTTTACGTCGGTTGTCCTTATGAATTCAAAATGGTGAACTCCATAATTTAACTGGCTACATATCAGCGAAGTCTTCGCTTACACTGCACTTTGATTCCTAAATAATCTTAAATATGAACAACCTAGTGGATGCCAACGATATTACCATCTAATTATATTGGTAAATTGACTTTTGAACAATTATCCATCCGTACTTAGCGAATGATATGCCATTTAATGCCACTCATTTTAATCATAAATGGAGGTAGACACGCAGCTATATAATGACATAAATATCCGGGTTTGTATTGAATTTAAAATAAATGCATCAACATATTAATTGGAAATGTGATGGTCATAAAAACTTGCTTAGTAGTCGAAAGTGCTTGTGTAGTATCAAATCATCAGTTTATCACTTGACTGCATACTAATGTAGACCAGGTTGGTGGTGAATGGGATCCTCAAGAAAAACACACGCGACAATTATAAGGTATCACGCTACCAAATCTGCCCGGTATCGTGTTTTATCCAAACAAAAAGTTAATGTTATAAGCGGCCTACTGTCTACTTTAAAATATGTCGTCGCATACGAAAATGTTTAATGATGTAGCTATTATTTCCCAAAATTATTTCAGACAGCAGCAAAAACAACAGGGAAACGGCGGTCACTCTGCCTTATTTGAAACTTATTCATACGAAATTACGTTACTTGTGGGCCGCAATCCAAAACATAACGTTACATTAGCAACTGCAACACGAGCCATTAAACATTATTTTCATACTTTGTCTTGGCCTAATGGGAGACACTTGGCCATGCTACGAGATATCCCAAATTTGGTTGACATGCGATCACCAAGATGACCAAATATAAATAGGAACTTGTCCGGACCAACACACCCATGTATACGCCGTTGATAAAAACGTCGTAATTTCGACGTCATTGATCTAAAACGTCATATAATGTTTTTTTTACCACGCGTCATAAAACTACTTCTAAAATGAAACATAATTGGGATACATTGATAATTTTGGCGGAATATGGCTTTTAAAAAGATGTACAATTCAGAACTACGCGAAAAAGTAAAAACTGAAATATTGTCATTAAGCCCGGGTTTCGCACGGCGCGGCTCATATATTTTTGGCGTTCGTAGTTGTGCAAAAGTACACACAAGATAATGTTGACTTTGCCCAAGGTTACGTGTCGTTTGTCAAATTATTATTTCACTAATAGTTATAAAATTATACATACACTACTTAAAATCAAATACATGGCAGGCCTATTCGTTTACTACTCCATTACGCTTAAACGTTCTTATTGACGTTGAAGTCGCCCGTTAATGTTAACGTCGTAATTGCGACGTCATTGGGCTAAAACGTCGTTTGCGATTCTAACCACGTGTTACAAAAATAATTCATGTAACATGAAAAATAATTGAGATACAGTGATAGTTTTTGTGGTATATGACTTTTAAAAGATGCGGTATTCAGAATATGCAAAAAAGTGAAAAATGATTTTGTTGTCATTAAGCCCGGTTTTCGCATGACGCGGCCCATATATGTTTTTAATTTAATGTGTATAATAGCCAACAGTTCGTCGGCAGCACAAAGTGGAACAGACAGTAAGTGATTATCCCACTTCCATATCCAAACTATGGCTGCATGTCCGGGGTCACAACTAAGCAATACTCAAGGTGCATGAGCACGTGCTTACCACAACAACAACAATATCTGAAAGTGTTGAAAGCGCGCCCACTCCAAAATAAATAGTATTTGATAGTTGCCTTAAGGACCCGTGGGGCCCCTGATAATCCAATGATGCATGCATAACACTGCATGAAAACATGCGTTTAATGACGTTTCCGTAAACGTCAACTCTACTTAAAGACGAAGATGCAAATTTACCTTCACATTTAATTGAAAACAAAGTCATATATTATTGCGAATACGTGATTCCATTATATTTGGAAGTTCATCCAAAAAGTGTGACATTTAATTTAAAGTAAAACATATGTGCTACATTTACATCTTGTTTAATTTGTATTATTTTTCAACATTAATCAACTATCAGGTAAAAATAATATTACGACGAATTTGACCTTTACGTAGATTTAATTCTGATTTACTTTAATGTCAACGTTGACTTAATTCAGATATAACTGTCACTCTTCTCCATCATTGTATGTACGAGTAAATGCAATACTTCACAGAATAAATACGCATTTACTTAATATTTAACTATAAGTCAAATCCAGCTATCAGGTAAAATAATATTACGACGAATTTGACCTTTACGTAGATTTAATTCTGATTTACTTCAAAGTTGACTTAAATTAGATATAACTGTCACTCTTCTCCATCATTGTACGTACGAGTAAATGCAATACTTCACAGAATAAATACGCATTTACTTAATATTTAACTATAAGTCAAATCCAGCTATCAGGTAAAATAATATTACGACGAATTTGACCTTTACGTAGATTTTAATTCTGATTTATACTTCAAAGTTGACTTAAATTAGATATAACTGTCACTCTTCTCCATCATTTTATGTACGAGTAAATGCAATACTTCACAGAATAAATGCGATTTACTTAATATTTAATTATAAGTAACATATCCAGCTATAAGGTAAAATAGTATAACGACGAATTTGACGTTTACGTAGATTTAATCTGATTTACTTTAAAGGTACATACCCGCGCAGTAGGCACAACATGTTCTTTATAGGAATTAAATAAGTGTATAATTATGTCACTATTCCACCAGTTCTAAAAATTACGAGTGCCCGCTATACAAATATAGTCATTTATTAATTATCAATTTACTGTTAGCGACGCGCGGGCAGGTAACAGTCTATTTTGATAATGTGTGGGGACGACGACTTTTCACATCACGGCTTGCGGTGCGCATGCGCAGTTATACTACTACGCGCCGCCAGTAGGCTTCCCAATATGTAACAAGAATATCAACATGTTTAAAAGTCCAGGACGGGAAATTGTGTTAAACGGCGTCGGCCTAAACAAATGGCGAAATATCCGAGGGACAGGCAGTACAGAGAGAAGTGGTTAATTAATGGCGACCTTATCCACAAATGGAAAGAGTTACGTGGAGATTTTAGATTTGGTCTCGAACAGAGATTTTTCTTCTCAACTTCCGATACTTCACTGCGCATGTCAAAGATGTGATATGATTGACCGTGTCACGTGACGAGTATTTGGTAAACAATAGCACGAGGTCGGAAAATACCCTTTCTCCTGGTCGCGGCAATATAAAATGCGATTTAACACGCGCCGTAATTAAAAATAACTCGTTAGTGGGTAGACAAATGGCTCATATAAGGCATGAAAGAAAATGAAAAATAAAAATAGTAGTACAATGTAACCTGCTGCGTGGGCATGTACCTTTAAAGTCAAAGTTGACTTTCAATTATATAGAAGTGTCACTCTTCTCCATCATTGATTGTACGAGTAAATGCAATACTTCACAGAATCAATGCGCATTTACTTAATATTTAATTATAAGTAAAATCCAGCTATCAGGTAAAATAATATTGCGACGAATTTGACCTTTACGTATATTTAATTCTGATTTACTTTCAAGTCAACGTTGACTTAATTCAGATATAAGTGTCACTCTTCTCCATCATTGTGTGTACGAGTAAATGCAATACTCCACAGAATAAATACGAATTTACTTAATATTTAATTATAAGTAAAATCCAGCTATCAGGACAAAATAGTATTATAACGAATTTGACCTTTACGTATATTTAATTCTGATTTACTTTAAATTCAACTTTGACTTAATTCAAATATAATTGTCAATTTTCTCCATCATTGTTTGTACGAGTAAATGCAATACTCCACAGAATAAATACGCATTTACTTAACACACAATGAACTCTAATAGGATGTCAGTTAAACACAAGATGGGGCATGGTAGGTGGGGTAGTGCGGCCGACTGATTTACAGGGTTTGTATAAATTATGAGATGTGCGGTTGACGGGTGTAAGGATAGGGTGGTGTGGCTTATTGATAAAATATACAAAGCGATAGAGGGGTAGGGAGGGTGGGATTGTGCTAGGTGGTGTAGCTCCACAGAGGCTACTTGTTTAGCTAACTAGCAGCCAATCGCCTCCCTTTGAGGCAGTTATTGTTTGAAGCTTTACTCCCGCGACTCCGGAGCTACCGGAGGTGTGGAGGTTTACATCAGCTAATGCAATGTCAATGTGAAATAACTTTGATTTCACATTCTTTAGATGTGTGCCAGTTTCCCCATTACCCTAGTACATGTTACTGCATGAGCGATTGGCTTAGGTTTTTAAAAATGTCTATGTTTATGATCAAATCACCACATCGATGGGATACATGGCGTTGGCAGCGTTCTTGTTATTCGACAAACTGCGTTGTGTATTGTTTCTTTATGTGCCATATAACAGCACGAATTATAATTGTAGTCCAGAATTTACTTCCATAGTAAACATCATCCAAAAGATAAACTGAACCATCACAATCAGTACAGGTAAATTTGATAGTACACGTATATATATAATCTTTATCATTTGCATGTCCCTTAAGCAACACCAACAGAACAAAACTAAATGCTAAATAGTATTGGAACAAATAATTGATGAAGGAACGTGTGTCTCTCTGGTTAAATAATCCATGAATTGTAATATTTATCAATTAACTAGTTAATGTTTATCTACCTATACATACAAAATTGTGAGAAAAAGACCGGCGCTTAATTTTGTTGCAAGAATATGTGAAATTGTTGAGAGTGTTCCGTGGGCAAGTCAACTATTAATCCCACAGCATGGGACATAAAACTCCAACAGCCATGTTCCGTCCAGACCCACAGCCTCACGGTTTTTTAATCCTGTTACCTTTACTTTGATGCAACGAATACGCGAAATTTCTGAGTTGCTATTTTTAAAACCTGTTATCAAAAGCAGATAGCAGTCATTATCCTCGTTGCGTGATTTGCAACATTGTTGGTGTACAATCTGTCCGGTGATTGCACCGGTCATAGTTTAGCAATGGTAGCAATGTTGACGCTTATACTGATGAGGGACTACACAGTGTACAATTCAGCCAGGAAATATTGTTGACACACTGACTCATCACGAAAACACTGACTTCCATTCAGCTAATGAAATATTGCGGATATGCAGAAAGACCGGAGAATTCACTGATCAGCATTATATCTGTTTCCAATGGTGGGTTCAGATAAACAGTGAGTTTGGCAGAAATATTAAACACTGGCACAAACTTTAAAGTTTCATATTTGTGAGCGATATAGATCCACAAGACCGGCTAGGCGCATGCGCAATGAGGAAGTAATGTGCATTTAACTACTAAGTATACGGGTGTCAGAGTATTTCTTTTTTTTTTTTTATTTTTAGAAACACAGAGCTCCGATAAGGTTTGCGTAATTTGAGGGAATTTTGTTTGTTTATTTTATCACCAAAAATGGCACGTTGTGAGTGCTTTAGTATCGTCTCATTGAGACGTTTTTCCTAAAGCTCTCTCAACTTACCACTTTTGGTGAAGAATTTATACCCAGAACCTTTGGTCAAATTACGCTCCTGGGGGCCGTTTCACTAAACTTCGTACGACTAAAATGTTTCGTAACGTGCAAAATTATGATAATCTATAAATTTCACATTAACACTATTTTCTTGTAAACAATTATTGGATTTACATTTATTGAGCATATGCTGCATATGCAGCCTATGCTCAATACAATGTAAATCTATAAATTGTAAATTACAGACGATATTAAATTTGCACTTACGAACATTTTAGTCGTAAGAAGTTTAGTGAAACGGGCCCCAGAACTGCAGATCTGGAAACCTATGGATTGTGATATATCAGTTTTATTTAGACCTTGGGAGGGCCACCAATATCCTCCCCCCCCCCCCCCCCCCCCCCCCCCCCCCCCCCCCCCCCCCCCTCCCCCCCCCCCCCCCCCCCCCCCCCCCCCCCCCCCCCCCACCCCCCCCCCCCCCCCCCCCCCCCCCCCCCCCCCCCCCCCCCCCCCCCCCCCTTATCCCCCATGTGGGATTTTTTGGTGAGTGTGCGTTTCAGATTCAGTAGCCTATTGTCTATCAATCCTAGCTGAGTGTCTGCGCTAAAAATCCAGTGGATGAACAAATTTTCAGCTGTTTATATTATGACTGTTAATTGGCATTTAGACAAGTACGAACCATGTAAATTGCTATAATGTGTTGCCAAATTGGTTAATAAATGGCATAGAATGGACGTTATACACCATTACATCATAAAATACCAATACACTCCAAAATGGACGCCAAAATTGGCATTTTTCAATATTGTTTTCAATATATATCATTGAGAACTATTACAAAACACTTATTTTAACTTGCATTACTTATATATATATCCATCAAAGGAACTTTTCATCCCGTTCAATCTCATAACTCTCAAAATATTTCAAAATGGCCGCCATGATCTACATATTTGCTCCAGTTTGGTACTTCGAAGGTGTTATAAAACAACATGCAATGAATATTATAAAAAATGGACATAATATAGTTGGCTTAGCATTTCCAGTCATGTTCTAGGATACAATAATGTTATTATACCTTCAAAATAGCCAGCTAATATTTTTTATTTTCATAAATCACAATAAGAAAAGTGACCACCACTACAAGAATGGGTCATACTTTATATGGGGATCAAACAAAAAATGTATCACCACCGTCAATTCGCGAATTGAATTCGGTGGAATTAAATTTTAGAATTTTTTGTGGTCCAAAAATTCTAAAAACTGATTAAATAAATTTTATAATTAATTTATAATTTTTACAAAATTAATTATTAATTAGATTATGAGAAAAGATGAGAAATTATGACAAATCTCATTAACTTTGTAAAAATTATAAAAGTAGCCGAAACCATTACGGATTGTATATCACTTATAAAAATCCGTCATGTTGAACAAACATAACATGTCTTTATTAATTAATAATTAATTCCCAAGATTGGGAAAGTATATTTACTAGTATATAGAAAAATTATTATGACAGTTGCCATAAAAAATATGAGACGGATGCTGAGGAAACCGAATGTACTCACAAACTGATAGTGAGGGCAGCGATTTCCCCAGCCCAAAGAGCAATACAAACAACCTCCTAAAATTTCGTCGTAATAACGAATAAAAAGGAGATAAAATCCCCTCCACGGGGATCCGCAAAACTTCGTGAATTACAGTCGGAGGCCTCCAAATTGGGAATAAACATTCCCCCCACCCCCCACAAATTTGCGGGCGAAAGGGCCTGACTAAAAATTATAACTGAGGCGAAGAATGAGGAATTTATGGAAAGATTTGCTCGTGCGTACAAACGTGGGGCCCTTAAGAATTTAAACTTCCAACCTGCACTATACAAAAAAAGCCAAATCTTTAGCCGATGAGGCGGTATTGAGTCTGCGCGGTAGAAATAGAAATTAATTGTGGTACCAACAAAAACGAATTACCTCCTAATACCCGGCCTGTTAAGGTGAAAGTAATAAACGAAGGCGACGATATTCTGGACGATTACACACGGACGGAGAGTAAAATTAGTGAAAGGACGTCCGCACAGTAAATATTATTACTAAAACGGACGCACCGAGTAAATATAAACTGAACGAATAATGTCGGAGATCGCCCCCACTGCTAACTGGGAGCTTCTACATACGTTATTTATTTTCGTACAAATTGCTCACATCGAGCAGACCGACACAGAGAGGTAGGCCGGAAACGATAATATTTCATAAACAACTGCGCGGGAGCCCCTGGTTGAGAGAATACGAGACGCGAATGAATGCATTGCTGAACAAGAGGAAACTAGATTGAACATCGATAAAATAGCCGCCCGAGCACGAAATGGGACGTTTGTTAGGCCGGCGCTACGATTAAATTAATTCTTTCATCTAGCGCAGACGATGCGGGGATGAGATCCTCGAAAATGGCGGGGGGGGGGGGGGGGCCGCTTCCCGAATGGTTGCGATATCGGAATGGGGATAAAAAACCGTTGGACAAAATTTAACGACGAGCTTTGCCTGTTTAGAGGTATCGTTCTTCACACGACTGATCTGCGAGAAGACCGCTGTCTCACAAAAACGCAAGATTTGGTGCACGAATATATCCTTTTCTGTAAAAGTAAGGGTTGGAAAAGACCAGCCGGCCTATAATACTTGACGACATCAAACAAGGGGAGGAATTGTTTTAAACTCGGAATTGAGGTGTATGAACCAGTCGAAGAGGGCACATGGTATTTAAGAAAAGTGGCGGCGCATTACGAAGAAATTGGTACGAAGAAAATGAAAATCGGTATTTACAATAATCACCGCATTCCTGATCACCCGACGTGAAACAAAACCACCAAAACCCACCCTCTGCTGCTACGGGTGAACAACCAACGATTCACCCAATTCCCATAGTTTAAAAACTGCACGCGCTCACCTGTATGCGCGGTGAGACGAAGCTCACGTGTACAGGCGCTCAGATCGACAGACCCACATCCGACAACGAAAAGGCGTTTTACCCCAGATGTTACGCTAGCGCGAAGGCGACCAGTTGCATAAAAACATTCGAACGGCCCGGTAAACCTCATATACACACTGCACACTGCGGCCACGGCGTGAGAGATTTGGTCGGTGGAGAGCCAGTCGACGGATTTCGTGAGGTGGAAACTAAACACGGTTTACCAATTTCACGGGTGTTTATTGGCACGGGTGCCCTAAGCATGCTCCCCCAGAAATGGATGATCCGGCAACACACACCGTCAACGAGGTGCTGCGGGAGGCGGCAGCAGCCAAGGCCCAAGAGGAGGCGCGGCGAGAGGCCACCAAATGGACGCAGATGATTGGGATCGCGGACGAAGAAATGCCAATACCTGAGGGCGAAGAAACACCAACACCTCCAATCGCGATTGGGGACAAAGAGGCCAAAGAAAAATCCTACAAAAAGAAGTACGACGAAACGAAGGCCACCAGAGAAAAGGCGGTCGCGCAGGCAATTTAAAAATTCAAAAAATCTCTTGTGAGAGACGCTGCGATCGTGAAGGTGTTTACATTAATTACTATTTGGGAGTGTGATCGTAAAGACTGGTGGGATAAAACACCGGCCCCTCCGACAACCGTGTATCCATACCAGATTGTGTACGATTTTGAAGCCTATTTATCGAAAACTAGCGAAGGCGATAGTAAGTGCCGGAGTAAGAAAGGTAATCTCGAATTTGTAAACGAGCATGTGCTCAAAAGCGTGAGCGTCGGCGACATTTTATGTAACGAAATCCGGATCCAGCCAAATTGGTTGCCCTCTGTATGGAAAATATACAGAAAATGGGTAAGGCGATACGAGAAGCCGTCGGTAAAATATATCTTTCTACCTGTATGGACCGACTCCACGCGGCCCAACAGCGCGAGATTACCCGATGGATTGATCAAGTTCCTGTAATTGGTTTCAACTCTAGTCGATACGATCTCAATCTGATAAAAAAACATTTAGTCGGGCTGTTGACCGATACGACATCGAAAGTTCTCGTCGGTAAGAAAACAAACACGACGATATTCCTATTTACCCCCGAATTACGATTTCTCGACGTAAAATTGTATCTCGGCCCAGAGACGTCCTACGACAAATGGATAATGACGTACGACTGCGAGGGGCAAAAGTCGTTCTTTCTATACGAGTGGTTTGATTCTATCTAGAAACTGGATTACGAAGGATTGCCCGGAATAAAATATTGGAACAATCAACTCAACCCGAAGGAAAAAATAACCGCGACGGAGTTGGCCGCATGTAATGAGATTTATAAAAATAAAAATGTGAAAACGTTCAGAGAGTGGCTGCGATACTACAATGATTTGGACGTGGGGCCGTTTATAGAGGCGATCGGTAAAATGTCCAATTTTTACAAGACGAGAGACATTGCCATGTTTAAAGATGCGGTTACTCTACCCGGGGTAGCGTTGAAGTACCTTCTTAGGGGGACAATAAAAGAACACATACTATCCTATCAAACTAAAAAAGCATAGCGGCTGCGGCCATATGTCCCCCGCTGTTCGCCCCTAAGGCTGAGACGTACGAAATGTTGAAAGCTGCTCTGGTCGGTGGACCGTCAATCGTATTCTCTCGCCACGCGGAAGTCGGGGTCACAAAAATTAGGCCAACACCCTCAATACCAAAACGGTTGGAAGAATTGAACGGGGGCGGTAAAACATGCGAAGCGGTGGTGCGGCTAAACGCCAACGCGCTGTATCTATCTACATTAAATAAAGAGATGCCTTGTGGTGAGGAAGATATACACCATAATGAGGAATCCCACGATCCCCAAGGAATATCACGTTTTACCAGAAATGTTTTATCCGGGAGATGGTTCGTATTTGCCGAGGTGGATATAGAAGTTCCTTCCACATTGAAAGATAAATTTTCGGAGATGTCTCCAATATTTATTAACCGATCGGAGTATCACTTATGAGCGGGGTACGCCGTTTAGATGGTTTGTTAAGCAAGTTACTGACGCGCGGAGAACCGGCGACGAGGAAGTGAGTAAAGCCCCTATTGCCGGCATAATGAAATTGTTAGGGAACTCGTGCTGCGGTAAAATGATAGAGTCTACTGAGGGGCACGAATACTACATATACGAAGGACGAGAAATGTGTGGACAACGCATTAAGATCTGCATACTTCCACGATCTGGAGGAGATCGGCGATGCGTACGAGATATCTTCTAGAAAAGTTAATGCGGTTATGACTAGACCATTTCATTGCGGGATAGCCGTGTACCAACTGGCGAAGCTGAGAATGTTGGACTTATATTACGATTTCTTATACAAGTATGTGGACAGAACAGATTTTGAATTAATACAAATGGATACGGACAGTCTATACATGGCAGTAAGCGCGAAGCCTCCGCAAGGGAATGAGAAATACGGCAGTTTCGATAGTATGGTAAAACCTCATCTGCGCGATGAGTATGAGAAAGATAAGAAAAATTGGTTGGCGTGGGATAAATGGAGCTACCGAGAGCCCGGGCTTTCAAGGTAGAATTTCACGGACATCGTTCCATTGCGCTATCGAGCAATGCTATTTTGTGGAGAAGTTAGCGACCGCCAATCTACCAATTCCAGAATTGGATGGCCGATTAAAACATTCCGCAAAAGGATTATCTGCCAGACAGAACACGCTTACCTGGAATCGGTATAAGAACGCTCTGAACTGGGGGCGAGAGGATGTCAATTCGGGAATTCAGGGCGGGAAAGATATGTGTGAAAACCGCGGATTCCGAATGCGGGACGGCGCGATGAAAACATATACGCAGAGGAAGTTGGGGCTATCGGCCTATTACGATAAAAGAAGAATCCTTCCAGACGATATACACACGGAACCTCTTTATCATAATTAATAATTTTAAGAAAATTTAAATCTAAAATAATAAAGAGGGATATTTTGCAAAAATTAGCAAAATTTATAAAAATTAATCATCCAATAATTGATTATTAATTATTGGATTATAACAGGATTGTTGGTACCCCGAGGGCGACCAACTGGTCTCTTCGGACCGCTAAACCCAAATTCTCCTGCCCCAGCCAATCCGGGATTGGAGGATTGGATCGGATCTCCGAATATCCAAACTGCTCCACCAATCAGTTTAATGTTCAATATGTATTTATAATAAATTTTAAGAAAATGATAAAATATCGCAATTCCCTCCAATTGTCCAACCCCAATCCATCAACACACGAATCGCGATTGATGAAATTGGATGGTATTGGTGCTGCTCCCAATTAAATTCGCGAATTGAGGGTGATGTATTAACTTTTCCCCCAATGTTATCCCAATTATCGTTTAGTAATAATTCAAATCAGAAAGTCAGTTATAAAGATATAACCGATATGTTCTCAATGTTAAAACCGCGTTCCTGTCCGACCGATGTTTGCCTATAAAGTTTAACAGAGCGCTCAGTGAATAAACACGCCCGATATTGTATCAATGGTGTTCCTATCCGACCGCTGCTTGCCTATAGAGTTTAACAGAGCGGTCGGGCAGGAACACCATTGATAATATATCGGGCACCCCAACATAAAATATGCTTGGCATGTCTAACTGGACCAACTTTTTTAATCTATCAGCAGACGACAATGTTTCAATTACACGGTTATGTGTATTTATAGCCGAGTGTAGTTCGCCTTATCGAGGCCACGGTGTGTATCGATTTAATTTTAAAACACACACACAACCACCAAGACAGTCACCTCTCTCATGTATAGCGTCTCTCGATAGCTTGTCGCCTGGAGATAAACATTACCTGTTTTGTGTATTGGTTTAACCACAGGCGACAAGCTATCGCGAGACGCTATATATGAGAGAGGTGACTGTAACACGATTACTTCCTGGTACGGACAGTTTGCGGTTATAGAAATGTATGGTGGTCAGTAAGTGACATACTCACGGTGGTGTTGTAACTTTTCCCCCCACTTTATCTCCCAGTTTTAACCTAAATTTATCCCAATCAGTATTCTCAATCTTGGGAAGCGTGGCGCGCGCCTTAGTTCTAATAGTATTTTTTAAATCCTCATATCGAGACATCTCCTCCACCACCAACTCAAATTCAGCATCGGATATATTGTTATCGGCCAACGCTTTGGACACGATAACATCGATGCTATTTTTCTTAGACCTCGAGAGAACCGATATTCTGTCGTGCTTTCTACTTTTATTTTCGAATTTTCTCCCCACTACTCTAAACGCCATACACAGCAGTCCTGCCCCAGTGGCTACCCCACGCAAACCCGCGGCAATAGGAATTGCCACGACTGTAGATAACAATGCAGCGGTTCCGGCCCTACCCAGTATAGAAACGGACGATAACAAGGTGCTCACCCCCTCCGCTATATTTGCAGCTCGTCTACATTTTTTAGCATTTACCCTCCGAGTTTCCCCCTCTTGTTCTAGAATCTGCTGTATCTCGACGATATTTTCCAACCTGAAGTTTGACGGGGTCATATTGGGTGTTGAAACAGGATCGGCAGGTTTTGGTTGTAGGTTCAACGGTATTAAATGTTCACTCGTCATAAATCAAGTTCAATCAACAATGTCACAACAGTGGAAGAACTCGCTGGGTCAGCGATTTTCGTAACAAAGTTAATAACACTACCTTCGGAAAGTCTAATTGGATCATCACCGGCGACCCCAATCGCCCGTTCTTCCCCATCCAGTACGAGATGTACGACGAACGCTCCCATAGAAGTACCCTTAGCATTAACCACGCAGACCGCCATTCGGAGAAGTGTACCTGGAGCTGTCATGACGTATCCCCCATATATATTGCTCTCTTTGGAGCCAAATGAATATACATAGATCCCCTCATTCAATGGACCCCGCTTCTCAGCCCAAACTGTGATGATGGGTTTTCTGCGGTGTAATAACTTAAACTGCTCTACAGATGTGTCCAACAATGCGGCAAGCTCCTCGATAGCGGTATGGGCCTCAACACGAACCTTTTCAGAGTTCTCCTTAAGTGCTTTGTTCGTGTCTTTACAAACTCGATTTACTTTATCATCAACCGCGACAAGTGATTCACCAACGGCGCGGATAGATTCAACCACTCGGGTTCCTAATCCCGCAATCCCCGTCCGATCCTCTGAGCGCAACACCACATACGCCTCCGTAAGGGCCGCCTGGTGGTCTTCTCGGGCTTTCTCAATACCCGTTTTGACTCCCTCAATCCCCAACCGGGCCTCTTCCCGAAATTCGGTTATTTTCCCGCCTAGTTCAGTAAGTCCTGTATGTGTTTCTTCACGAGTTTGTGTAGTCACAACCAGGGCATATACTCTAAGTTGTGATAGTAGACTCTTGTGAATCTCGTCCGTGGCCGCCGATATAGTTCTATTGGTCAGTGATCTGGTGTTTTCGGTAGTTAACAAATCACCTGAGGGGTTGGCTCCGTCGGGAGCTCCAATCTCGATTGAGTTGTTACTCGGATTCTTTGAATTTATATATGTCACCCAATCGCGATTGGAATTGGAAGAACTACCTGGTCCGTATATAATCATAATGCTGGTTGTTATAAATTCTATTACGAACTGGAGTCTAATTCTTTGAATTAATTTGAAATTTCTAGGACGACCGAAATCGGGTAATAGTTCTTCAACTCTCTCGCTTGATCATCAAGAATAGAGACCGTAAATTCGTGGATAAGTCCCGATTCCAAAACTTTCATCTCGGGGCATGGGAAGTCTAAGGTCACAGTCTCCCCAAAGAAACAATCACTGGCTTGCACGGTTTTCAGTAATGTGCTGGGTGATCCGTCTAACGTGTCATACGATGTGTTCACCCGATCCAGGTGCACCCTGAGAGTTTTCGTGAAGGCGATGTCCACCGGGTTACCACCGACGTACTCACCCGAGACAAACAATACTTTATTTGCGGAGTATGTCTCTCTAAACCCGAGTCGAATACCCAACATCGGGGAGATCGTTATCCGGCTGTCTGGGCCGATGGTCATTGTTGCAAGTCCGGTAGCCTTCGATACTGTGAGGTTGACTATGCCGTCAAGCTCGTTGGAAACAAAGTCTATGAGCTGTCTTACTCCCCACAGTCCGTGAGGCAGCTTTACACTTACTTGTTTTCCATCCTTCACATAGTAAAACCCTTCGCCCTTCCCCACATTCTGCCACCCAACCGTGAAGGTGATTGATCTGAGCCCTACCCGGCGTTTTCCGCAGCAGTTGTCGATTGACTTCTGAAGTTCACAACTCTCTTTTTGAACATTAATGATAGTAGCAAACATAATAAACTCCGATTAAAATGTCGTTGGATACCAAGGCATTTAGCTTCAATTCAAAGGCAAAGTACGACGGGGGAGGTGTGTACTACTTAACGGTAGGAATCCACTACTTAATTAGAAAGCTAATAAAACCAACAATAACAGTAAACGAAGACACCGGATTTGATACAACTTTTTCAAACATATTTGATAATTATAGGCTGCCCAAAATTACTATCCAAGAAACCAGAGACGCGTGGAAAGCAACACCGATGCAGTTTTGGCAGAACCAGTTAAATTTTGCTGTGTGGTGTGCCACAACCGGGTGTGGCGTCTCTTACATAAACCATATAAGTCATAATAAGAAAGCTCTCTGCAAAAGTGTTTATACTTTTCACGTCTACTACACGATCAGGAGATCATACAAGAGATGAGCGTGAAATCACCCCAAGAAGATAATTGGGACCCTCTATACAGCCCGTACGACCACAAAGCCTACGAAAGACTGTGTAACGAATTTCATATTTCTAAAAATACCGACTGGAAACAGAAAACAGTTACTAAAAATGGTGGGTTAGGTGATATATTTGCAAATGGTAACATCATAACGGACACAAGTCTTGGGGTTTTTAATTCTACCAACATGATATATACACTAACTAACCCACCCCTTCATTGTAATTTTGCCGGGTGTAAATACCCCATGGATCCTATAATCGTCTACAATGAACAAAGCGAACGCGAACACGTCGAGATCGGCTGGGGGAATTTCATTTTGGATAGAGGGGAGGGGTTCACCAGGGCTAGAGTTACCCGTCTCAACGACTCCATTCGCACATACGTTTGGGCCATCCTCGGCGCACAGGGGCAAGTGCGCAGTTCTATAATAGGAGCCGGGACGGCGTTCGACGCACAAAAACAGTTCTTGGCAAATGTCGAGGACGCAATAAACAAACCGGTGGACCTCCCGGATGCGATCAAACGGTATCAAGACGTTTTACAGAATGCCAGCACCCCAGTAGACTATGCATTTGGAAGAGGTCTTTATATGGCGCCGAGCAATATGATACTACGAGACGACCCGGTTGACGGTTACAATAATCAGATCGTAATCGCCACCGCCAATCAAAAAATCGGCCACAACTGGAACGTGAACACGGGTATCATCAAGCTCACCATCAAGATGATCGGGAGCGGAGTTGTAAGTGGAACCTATTACATAAAACCCCCAATTCACGAATTGGATGCACCCACCCCAGTACCCCCAATTCACGAATTGGACGCACGAATTGGATGCACCCACCCCAGTACCCCCAATTCACGAATTGGACGCACGAATTGGATGCACCCACCCCAGTACCCCCAATTCACGAATTGGACGCACCATCAAGTTCCACCAGTTCCCCCAATTCACGAATTGGAACTGGAGCTGTACCCCCAATTCACGAATTGGGTACCACCACTGTTCCCCCAATTCACGAATTGGGTGCACCAGGAAGTTCACCCAATTCACGAATTGGAACAGGAGCGGGAACTAGTGTCACAACCCACGAGGAGGAGAAATTAGGGCTCGTCGTCGCCCTCATGGCGATCGGAATATTCGAGGTTTGGTTTTAGGAACTATCGGGCGGAGAATAGTAGGAGACCGGCCCAATCATTCTCGGCGAGCGATCCGGCCGTTTTTGATAATATAGATAACAAGTAGGAAACCAGACTCCCGATCAACCCAAGCAGCACGGCAGCCGCCTTTCCGGCTAATTCAGCCAAGAGACTGGCGAGGGCTTTTAGATGCTTTTTTGCCCACTCCTGAGCTCCGCCGAATGGCGCGGGTGCTGGCGTGGGTGCAGCCGCGGTACCGCCAGTGAAAGCTAGAACTATGACCGATATGGTCATGCCGAGAGCTGCGAGGATGCTTACAATTGTGACGCCCTGCTCTCTGAACAGAGTGTGAAGTCGCTCACCGAGTGTCGTCTCCTCGTGAAGAACCCTCGAGATTGTTTCGCGGATCCGACTTATTTGGGTGCGGAGATCCTCACGGCAACACGAGGCAGCCTCCAAGCGAGCTGCTCTTCGGTGACCCGCTCGGTAGATTCTCTATCTATCATCACGGGCTTCCCCAAGTTTTCTTTCTTCTAGCGCGATATGTTCATCCAGCGCAATGACTTTGGAGAGGTTAAGGACCAGTTCGCACCGGACCGTTTGTAGAGCCTTATCGAGTCCCCGGAGTTCGCGAAGAGCTAACGGTGGGTCAACCATCGTGCTGAGTATTCCATCTATTTCGCTTTCGCCGAGCTCCATTGTGCGAATAGCGTCGGTGGCTACTCGAGGAACCTCGCTGAGATCGGCAGTTTCTATCGCGGCGGCCGTCTTCGCCATCGTTTCGTCTGTAGAATGTAGGGTATCTACAGCGCGGGCCGGCATAATTGTTTTACCACGCGCCCAATCTACGAATCCTAGTTCGTTCTTTATGATTTCGCCACCGCCCCGGCTTCCAACAATGGTGTTCAGCAATAGGAGTTTTCCGGTCCTCATGTTGACGATTTCGATATTTGATGCTTTTAGTTGCAACCTACCAGGCAGATCCAATTCGAACTTGGAGTAGTCGCGGCCGACAGATGGGACCAAACCTTTTTCTGCCAAATTGTTGTAGTAGTCGTCTACAGCTGACTTGACTAATTCCTGACTTAGACGAATGGTGTTGGTAGCGGCATCTATTTCCCCCAATTCACGAATTGGAACTGGAGTCCCTATGAAGGGCGTTTCGTTATCGTCATCGATGTCAGCATCGATGACTTCATCGAGGTAATCATCGAGGTAATCGTCTCGGCCGACTTCGTCCATACCAATATCGTAATCAGCCATTTTTAACGATGTATTAAAGAAAAAACCATACGGGTTTAATAGAGTATTTAGTCTCACTGAAAATATGTCTTCGAGTCAATACGGTCGCAAACTCAATCCATACCGCAGACTGCGGGAGCCCCTCGGGGCGAAAGGCATGAGACAGAGCGTCGTTATTACAAACAACCCATCGACGATCGACCAGAACCAGCAGCTCTTAGCCCGCTTTCCCAACCTCGGAGCTAACGACGTCATTGTGCCGGGGACTGTTCGCCTCGCTTTCACTATTTGATGACGTCGACAGACGTGGACCGAACCGTCGTTCAGAACCTAGGTCGCGCCATCGTCAAGAAGACCATGATAAAGATTTCTGGTAATGAGGTGATGTCGATCGACGACAGCGACGTCTACCATTGCTATCAGGACCTGTGGAAGACGGCGCAAGAGCGCGAAAATGCGGTCCATCAGGGTATTGACACCAGCAAAAATAAGAACGTAACCAAACTTAGAATCGGGGCGGGTAACAGGGCAGATAACGTCGCGAGCGACAACGCGATCGCGGCCGCTTACGGCAACCGTTTCTACATCCCGCTCGACTTTGAGTTGCCATGGAGAGTCACATGCCCTACTATCAGAGCGCTTTGGCTGACCGCCTCGAATACGAACTAACGTTCAACGACTACGGCCGAGCTCTCATAGCCACTGACATGGCATCGACGTACATGATCGACAATGTGTCGCTGGAGTACGACATGGTCACGATGCCCGAACTCGCGCGATTGATCAGATCCCAGTACGCCGGGCGCGTTGCCATACTTTACGACCGAGTTCTTCGCCACCGCAAGATGACGAAAGACAAAAGCGACACATTGTGGAATATTAAAGTCAACGTACCCGCCCGCTCGATGAAAGGTATACTGATGCTGTTCGAGGAGGGTCGATTCGCGCTCGGGGTGAGAAAAACAGATAAATTCTATAACCCCAAAATCACAAAGGTAGAGGTGACGATCGAGGGAGTCCCCAATCAACTCTACAGCCAGGGCCTCCGCGCGCACCAACAGTGGGACGACGTCAGAAAGCAGTGTGCTGCCGGCTCTAAGCGCTCCCCGTAGGTTGCCGGTTGCCAAAGACCTGCAGCTCTCGGATGTCTCCCTCGCGCAGTTCCTGACTACCAAATACGCGTTATGGCTAGACATGCGAGTCAGCGACGACGACTAAATGCACGGTAGTGGACGCCAAGTTGAGAACGCTAGCGAGGTGTGACGATCCAGATAACCAAAGAGGCGGATGGAGCCGGCGCATTGAACGTGTATCTATATATAATCACAGACGCACAACTCAACATCGAAGATGGTCGATACGTCTCAGCACTCTACTAAAACTCTACCGAAAGATGCCCACTCTGCCATAATATGTGGGCAGACAGGATGTGGAAAAACGGTTTTCATCCTCGACTTGCTCGAGGGGTCCTATCGTGATGTCTTTCGACACATTGTGATCCTGTGTCCCACTGTGCGGCACAACGAGACTTATCAGCGGCGCCCGTGGATATGGACCGACCCTGAGGTATACGTTATTGACCCCGGTGATAGGCTTCACGATTGGCTGCGTGGCTTCTACACAATATTCCTATACGTGATTGACGACTGCTCGGCCAAGGCGGCGATGACCAAAAAGAAGGACATGCTCTCCGAGCTCGCATTTTCGGGCTGCCATGTGGGGCAAAGCGTATGGATCTCCACTCAGAAGTACAACGCCGTCCTCAAGGATCTGCGCGAGCAAACGAAATGGGTCGCCCTCTTTCATTGCAAGGACCGAGACTCATTCGATGACTGTCTTCGAGAGTACGACGTTATCCCAACGTGCGAGGAGCGCTTGGAGGTTAGACAGATGCTTTCGGAAACTAAGTACGCCAAGCTTCTGCTAATGACTGATCAACCCACAAATTATGAAGTTATCAATTAATTACTGAATTACTGAATTACTGAATTACTGAATTACTGAATAATCTACTAATATCTACAAATATCTACTAATATCTACTAATATCTACTAAATATTTACTAATATCTACTAAATATTACTGAATTATTACTAGTTACTCGTAATTAATTTTAAGAAAATTACAAACAGTTTGATGTTAAACTTATAAGACTATTCAGAATAGTACATCCAACACTGTTGGAATAATGAACTGCGACGAACTTCTCGATCAGCTAATGGAAGAAACAGTCACTCCGATATCTTTCCTGAAAGATGACACGACTGCCGACACGATATCTTTCCTGAAAGATGGCACATCTGCCGATACAGTATCTACCCAACCGCACCCCCAATTCACGAATTGGAACAGTGGGATGAAAGAAAATGAAAACACGACGTGACGCGAGCGGCTAGCTGCGCTGGTTGCTGGGGGGAAATCGGAGCAGTATTTCGGTAGGTGTCTCTCAGTTTGTCAGGTGGACAAGATGTCAGATGTCGAGGTTGATATAATGTATGCGCGATACGAATCTAAATTGGGGGCAGAGATGACGAAAACTCTTGGGGCGGCGGCTATTCATTTGTGCGCTACCGCTGTCAGTGCAATTCTCCCTATATCTGACACCGCGGGGTTGATTGGTGATTTAGAGACTGACCCTTTTGTAGGACACACTCTTAGAACGGCCTGCTGCTCAATTTATCACAAGTTTGGAATGTACTTAGCTCCACTGACAACCGCGTTGACCACGGCTAAACACTGTCAATTTGGACATATATGGCCACGAATTATAAGCTCAGAACATGATGATACAAGACGCACCTGCGAGAGTGACGGAACAGCCCTCAACACTGTTGAACCCGATTGCACTTCCAACTCCGATTGATCCCCCAGTTCAAATTCGTGAATTGGGGGGTGCGGCTGGAACAGCCCTCAACACTGTTGAACCCGATTGCACGACACAACAGCCGAAAAAGACAGGCAGTTGGGCGGGCAGCGGCTGCCGCCCGAAAAGCGAAACAAGATAAAATACTCGCCGAGCTTCGAGAGGCCAAGCAGTCGTTATTTGTTCCAGCCGCTCCTGAGCTGGAGCGGCAGTTGGGGGCAGAAATAGCAAAACACCCGAAGACAGCTGCGGTTCAATCTCCGCAGGAACACCAATCGCAATTGGAAGAGCAATCGTGTATTGCTGTAGCTCCTACCTGGATCATCCCGTGGGTTGTTGGTGGTGGTCTGGCAGTTGTTGGCGCCCTGTGTGCGCGGAACTACCTTTCGAGACAACCAGCCGCGGTTCCGAAACCGATTGCGCCCCATTTAAACATTGATCGCGATCCCTTTTATATGCAATAATCACTATATGTAATGGCTGAAAAAGATGGTAAAATGGTAGTGAATGGGCTTTATCACGCCGTGGTGATATCGGGTCTCAGTATCGGGTTTGCTCGACTATCAAAGATGGCCTTCGGAGGGCCCGCTCCCAAATTGGATATGACCGTGAGAGACGTAGGGCTCGTGACCTTAGATGTAGCGGCCGCAGTTGGGACTCGAGATTATCTAATTAAAGCTGGAATTCTACCTGCTAATATATGGAAATAAATAGCTGCGATCGGAATGATGATAGGTGGTGCGGTGTCGAACGCATTGGCTTTCAGCGGTAGCAACTTTTTCTTCTCGAAAATGAAAAGCTCGGATGAGGAGCGCAAGCGTTACGATTTAGCTGTAGAACAATTTAATATCGCAAAGGAAGCATGGTCGGAAAAACGAACCACCCATCTGGACTGGATCAGCGAAGAGCTTCGCCGCGGGAATCACGCTGTGCAAACGTTCCGGAACGTTGACGAAGTCATGCGCGAGTACAATCGGGCATATCCGCAGAAAATTCTCGCGGCGCTGGATCCCGAGCCCCAACTTTCAGATTTATATGTACCCTCAGAGGCCCAAAAATACTGCGAGATCGCGTTCATCGTCGTGGGGATGAGTGCGACGGCTCTCGTCAGCTACTATATCGGAAAAGCAATAAGCAAAAGCAATAAGCAATAATTATTCAAAAAAAAGTTTTTTAAATAATATATATAGAACGATGTTAGTTGACGAGCTTTATTTTGCTCTAATCGATGTAGGCTACACGGCCCTTAAACAACGTTTAGCTGGCGCAAAGGGTCTGATCCGTCTGGCCCAAGATTCTCTCGAGACGTGGCGCGAGGACGAACACTCGGCCACCCTTTTCGCAAAGCGGATGTTAGATTCCTCCGAGTTCCCGCTCCTGAGCTGGAACTTAACCGGCAGCTGCAGCGAAACTTCCAACAAAGATTTAGTATCGACGACGCAGTTACCAAACGATCTGGCGAGGGCATGTTGGAGACTGTTCGACCTACTAGAATACCTCGCATACGATGGACACGCGCAAGCTTGATACCAAACTATCGGTTCGCCTAGCGCGCAGGTTAGCGAACACATACTACAGCCCCCGCGGCTACTGAAAGGGACTCGCGGCGGCGACCAAGGTTTCCGAAAATGCCGCCTCGGAATGGCTCAAGAAGCCGGCCATCTGGCAGATCTATTTGCCCGCGCCTCACAATATTCCGCGGCCGAAATTCGACGTGCCGGTGCCGAACGAAGTCCACCAAGCTGACCTCCTGTTTCTCCCTCACGATCGCGTCGGTCGCAAGACGTACAAGTACGCACTGAAAATCGTTGACGTAGCGAGTCGGTAGATGCCATGAAGACAAAAAAGGTGACGCACAAACCATATGCCGTCTCGCGCGGGCGACCCGTTGGTTTTGCGGAGAAACGGCTTCCACCGGATTTTGACGTTCGGTAACTCTATCAACCGGGAGAGCTCGAGGTTGGCCGCTGCCGCGCGACTGATCCCGTGTGGTCTCTCAATGTATATCATCTAGATCGATCTATTACCAAACCCGATGAGCCCGTGCTCTACTATTTGGATGATGGTTCATCGCGCGGGTTTGTCAGGGAAGAACTTCTTGTGGTGCCTTCTGACACCCAGCTGCCGGTTAAGTTCTGAAGATTCTCATAATTTCCAAATTAAATAATTAATTAAATTTTAAAAAATTATAAAATAATCAGTTTTTCTAATTTACAAAATTCGAAAAATTAATCCACCCAAATTCAATTCGCGAATTGAGGGTGGCGGCATATTTTTATATTTTCCCCCATATAAACTGTTACCAGTTTTGGTGTTGGTGGGAACCTAAACACACTCAAATTCGTTTCCCCTTGGTCGCGGTAATGAACTCATACCCTATATACTACTCAGCAACTCAAATCGCATAAACATGTGCTTAAAACATTTGCTGACTGGTTGGAATGATTACAAAATACAATTATATTGGTTGTTTGATTGATGCAAATAGTGACACGCACGGTTATCACATCATATCAAGCCACTCTGTTGCTGTATGCATATATATACATTATCAATGTGGCGGCAATTTTGCAATTGCGTAAGTAACAAATTGATCCAGGTTCATCCGATATATGTATAGCTTCATTTTTATGTCGGATAGCAGTTATAGCAAAAAAAGGCTTTATTATTTATGTTAAAAATCTCAAATTGGTTTTAGCTTTCCGGATTGTGTTCCTTAGTCAGCCATATTTGTTGCACGATGTGAGGTATTAACACTGCTACTTAATATTGTAGAATGTATATGAAATCGACATACAAATGGATAACTATTATTTTAGATTAACTTCTGTTGACGATAATGATCTCGTACCTCGAAATGTATGAATATTTGTACATCATTCACAATCGATGCTGTCAATTAATATTTAAGAAGCGTGCATACAGACGGACGAACATACGACATAGATTATCTGCAGTAAGCGTAGACAATAATAATAATACATATATAAGTAGTTGTCTGTCAATAGCAACCGGTTATAAGCATGTGACACTGCATACTATTAAATACCAGTGAAATTACCATTGTAAAATTAGTGGGTGGTGAATGGTGAAAAATACGTTGTTTTTCACTTTCTATATTTTGCAATAGACATTAAAAAAAATGGACGTATTTGAATTGTATATGTTTAATAGGCACTTCTAGCTTACATTGACATTGATAAAATGAAAAATACCATGTTTTCATAAAGTTATTTACATGTGTATTTTACCATTGAAATTGGGTGGGTGGAGTATAAAACACGTAAAATTTGACGTCAGGATGGTCATATTTTGCTTAATTGTACCTTATTTGATTCCATAGTTTCCAACATCTCGGAAAATGTGCGAAAATGCCACCTTATTTGATTAAAATGATATAAATTGGTCTGTTTTTATTAAAAAATGTGAGTTTTGAAGATGGAAAAAATTGCGAGGGTGACCTACTTCAAAATGGTACCATATGTTCATCCAGCGGGTTACAGAGCGCAGACATACGGCATAACTCTCGCAATGGAATGTAGTTTTATGAAATATATGCAAGTTAAATAAATGAAAATAATCTTTGTTAGAAAATATGTTATTTAGGTTTGAACATTGAGAAACATGAACATTTTCTGGACGATTTTCAGGTTAAGGTAAAAAGGAGGTACTTTTTGTTTATTGTATTGTTTTCGGTATCAAACAATTACTATGCACAACATCTTCAATATGTGTAGAAGTCATGTGAAAAGTTTCAGTTTGCTTGAATGAAGGATTCCAGAGGAGTAGTGTACAAATATATGTTCCCTATGTATAAGTGCATACACTATTGTACGAAAAATGGCTAAGTTAAAAAGGCGGTAATTTGTTTTGAAAATGATTTTATCGGCATAAAAAACCAAGGTGCACCTCATGCTGATAAAACATATTTTATCGACATATAAAGTATGATTATTGCAAATCAAACAATTCATACAGATAATAAATAGTTGTTTAATGCAACACGGTTGTACTGTACATGCATCATGAACGTGTCAAATTTGTAGTCCCGTGCAGGGTGGTTCATTTATTTCTGGGCCACCCGATATTGTCAAGGTCATTACCAAGGTCAGGAATGATCGAGACAAATTGTCTCCCCCAATTATCATATGAACCAAGTATACTTCAATTGTTATGACGTTATGGCCAATATAGCTTGATCTGACGAACGAACAGTGGTAACAATGCAGTTGAAGTGTAAGGGATAGGCCAGAGTAGATAAGTACACGTAGTCACTTAATCACTTATAATGTACACTATATTACATGGGGAACACACAGGAATACATGATACATTGATATGCGAACATCACTGTACTGTGCATGATACTATTCAATTACTACAAGGTTGTAAGCCAATCGACTGTTATACTTTAAACGCAACTTAAAAGCTATAGACGAATAAACTCGGTATGTGGTATCTCAATGGTCCCGTAGTGGACAATAGTATGAATGCACAAGTACTTTGATGATCGCTAATCAAAGTGAAATAACATACAAGTATAACATGGCATAACGAACATTGGAGGACAAAATGACAATCATCTGAGCTACCCCAGTGCTGGCGTATCTCAATAGATAGTGTAACCTCCGAGTATCAAGGTCCCAAGGTCTGCCTCACCCGCAATATGAGGTCTAGTCAACAATATGGCTATAATCCAACTTCAAGTGGATTAATCCATAAACAATATATATGTAGTCTTACTACAATCCTTTAGCCATGATATGCCATGATAGGAGTATTACCATACACTATCAAAGTATACATATGTATTGCCTATGCAATATATTTCCAAAGTATGAATGTCAAAGTCAAAGCCGGATGTGGTTACATCACATGATAGTCAATAACGATAATGTTCCGGAAGCTGGTTCCCGGAAGTAAAGTTCCACAGGTAGTATTATCTCCGGAAAATGGTGGACCAGATGTAAAGTTCCTACGGTATCACTCGACTGTAGCAACCCGGATGTGGTAGACCGGATGTAAAGTATCCATGGTGAATCAATGGGTTGTAATACCGGAAGTGGTAGACCGGATGTAAAGTTCCGATATAATACAAAATGGCGATTATCACGTTGGCTAAGACGCCGGGAAAAGTTTCACTTAGGTGACATTCAACTCGGTGGTAGTATAATGATATGATATGTGTGTATGGCGTTTCACTTCACTAAACTATGGCTGTGACTGTCTGCTGAACGCGAGGTAGCTATCACACACTGCTCTATACAGGCCTGTACCCGGAGCTGCTACACACACTGCGCCAGACAGACGTACGGACACTCGGACGACCCGATACTCTGCACTGACTGGGGTCTGCCCTCAAACGAGTGGACCAAAACGTCCAATGTGGCTCGCTGGAGCGTTCTCAAGAGGCTACAAAAATGAAATGAATCTCCAATTACTGGACGAACGCACAGACAGACAGACAGGATGCACAACAGACTAAAACGGGAATCGAACAACGGCAAATCACAGCTGAAATAAATGTTCTAGGTACATACCAAAATCCTCCGTGTCACTGGTGAATACAGTACTAGTCTTCTGTAACCAGAAAATATGTGTCCCGCCAAACACATAGCGAGACATCGCTTATATACGCACCAGTGAAACCCTGCACGGAATAATGGATATGCCTACCCCTCGTACGACATCTCACATAAATACTACAAAACCATGGCTTTTGCCATGTCACCCGTAATTATATTTGGCATACATATGTTCCCACGCCTTAAATTCAACCAAACCAGTGTACAGCCCTCGTGGAATAAATACCATCCAACATGGTATACCCCACACTACCATAAATCTGCACACTATAGACCCAGATCTCATAATCCGAAATCTACTCGACTGGTCTCGACAATGCGAAGGTCGCTTCTTGGCCCCGCCAAACCCCTCCATAACGGTCCTACGGCTATACACTCAAATGAGAGTGTAGCACATACTAAACTCAAATATCGTGGTCATTTACGGAAATATCACGACACAAACCATCACCATTATGGGATCTGATATATCCGTGTTGGCCAGTACCAGGCTATGATGAAACACTAACCCGTAGCATACATAACAGGGCAGACCCATGGTATGGTCTGCGCTGTATACTGGCTTCACCTACAGAAGGTCCCTTATATGGTGAAACACTGACACGCGGACAAACTCGACTGGCACGGACAGTGGACATCCGTAATACTAAAAGGTATATTTTCCCTAGCGAAACCAGCACACGCAGTCAACGAGTTCTCTACCACACACATGCATAGTCTGTGGCAAATATGGCGTGACATCAGTAAAACATTGCTCATAAAATAGACATATATTTAAATCCGCAAATAGGACACGCATAAACGTATCTCCACCAATACAACATAAGCCCCCTTATTACACGCACATTGCACATGGCAAATATACATGCCAAACCACAGGTGTGCAAAAACCACAGGTGTGTGAAACCACAGGTATGTGGAATCACAGGGATGTGAAACCAATAATACGCACAACAATACAACACAGTACCACACACCACAAATATACAATTATACGGAATCCAGAATGTACAAGAATGCACGTGTCACGCGACAGATATAATTTGTCCCTCGCCGTTATATGTGCATTATACTATTCTGGTGGAATATATTGAACGATGCTTCATTAACCACGATCCCACTCTTCTAACGTCAACCCAATGCCTTTATCAACGAACTAGTTTTTAGTACTATCCGATAAGTGTCGTCCATTTTAGATTTCACAATGCCGTGCGCGTCCGTTATTCCAGGAATGTTATTATTCATGGTGGTCGTTGAGCATGACTGTCAGTTGACAGTTTGTTCACATATTGCCCTTATTCGGCACTGTGTATCTATTACATTTCGTTTCTTCAGTTTCGATTGAGCCGGTGCTAGGAGGCGTTTGTGTCATGAACTGTGACAATACTGGCGCAGTTCTTGACACAGATGTACGTACGGGGCGCCATGCAGGACAGGTTAATTATGTGTACAAAATTGAGTTTTGTAACACTAAAAATCACAAAATTCAATTCTGTGTCACAAAATTCAATTCTGTCAATTCTGTGTCACAAAATTCAATTCTGTGTCACAAAATTCAATTCTGCATACGTTTCGTATACACAATTCATTTTGTTATAAAGGATTCAATTTTGTAAGAACAGAATGAGTTTTGTGGGACAGAATTCATTTTTGTCCACAAAAATTAGTTTGCGTAGGATAGTCTATGTCATCCTCTACGTTGATTGGTTGAGATCGGTCTTAGTCCATTTTACTAGATGGTGGAGTACACTTGCAGGTTTAAATATTTCAATGCGAAAATATAACCCAATATATCAATATTATACTTCTTTATGGACAGTTATTTTGGCTATATTATGATTACAAATGAGTGGTCACACCATATAAGCATATATACTTTGAAGGAGAAATAAGAAAAATATTCAGAATTTTCCCTCAATTATGTAAACAGGGTCAAACATAAAGTAGCCGGGACATAGCTAGACCTGAGAGCATGCACATATATAGAGAATACCAGGCTAGTGTATTTTGATATCAAGTTTATCAGGCAAGGCTAGGAAACGCGTAGGAATTCCGAGGCTTGCCGAGGAATTCCTACCGTTTCCGAGCCGAGCCTGATAAACTTGATATTAAAATACACTAGCCTGGTATTCTATTTATCAGGTAACGTTTTATGCTCGAAAATGACATTAGATGACGTCGTATTCTAACAGTAGATCTAACCTTGTGAAACAAATGGTATTGGATCTGTGTCTACTAGTTGCGAAGATACGTGTTCGCAACTATGTGTCTACATGCATTATTTACAGTATACACCATCTTAGTATCCATGGTATCTACACAAATACTACAAATGGTTTCCTCAAATGGCCCAATACACACAGTATGTTTATAAACACAGACAGCAGTCAGAACACAGGCCACAGCGCGTGTATTATTGATTTAACTGGGGCAGATGTACCTTGCGATACACACAATACATGACGTCAGTACTCGCGGGAGATCTACATGTACATGAATTATGTGTACAATTATAACGCAAATGAGTTTAAATACGAATGGGTTTGTCAACGTTTGACTGTTTGGAGATAGTTGAAGCAAAATGGCAGAATGAGAAATGAATCATCGGCAGAATGAGAAATGAATCATCGACATTGAATGTGTAGATCGGCGACCGTGACCCATTTCTCCAGTGCAGTTTCTGACCAATGGTAGTCCTTCTTACATGCGTGTGCAGAATTGACAGAATTGAATTTTGTGACACAGAATTGAATTCTGTGGCTACAGAATTGAATTTTGTTACATTTTGTTACACAGAATTGAATTTTGTGGCACAAAAGTGAATTTTGTGACACAGAATTGAATTTTGTGACAAAAGTGAATTTTGTGACACAGAATTGAATTTTGTTGACAAAATTGAGCCATGTCCCACTTGGCGCCCCGTAGTACGGGTGCAATAAAACTGCACTTGTAATGTAAATGTTTTCTTCTTCTGGTAATCGTGTTCGGCGATTATCACGGATCTCTTGACTTCGTGTTGCTATAATTATATTTATTCATAACGTCATGGCATGATCATCACGTTGACAGAACTTTATACAAGTATATATACTGCATACATGATACAACAATACATACAAGAGTGTTGTGTGGCTGACAAATGTCATATTTAAAATCATGCAGACCCTGATCAGACTGCGAGGAAGCACATGCTTGTCTGGGCCGACACGCAGGATAGTGTGTCTATAAGAGTGTACGACAAAACCCCACCCCCCCCCCCCCGGACATAATCCCCCCATGATTTTTGACACAGGAGGACAAAATCAACCCACCCGTCTCAAATCAAAGGTAGGACAAAATCCCCGCCCCCAAATGAAATGTAGCCTAGGACAACCCCCCCCCCCCCCCCCCACCCTCCCCGTCCAGAATCAAGATAAATCTTATTCAGTACATGTACTTTTATTTGCACAATAAACATCAAGCACATTTAATGATGTATTTTCAGTTGCACAATAAACGTCAAACAAGAATATGTATGTATCGTTTATACATTTGTATACTGATGTCGGTACAAAACCATATAGTTTTAGTGAAGAATCGATTACCATTTCAAAGGATTATTCGCCAAAACGATAGGTAAATCCTGTAACAATCATTCATTTCTGATTGTTTTAATACAATTCCTTGTTCAAAATATAGGTCAATGGTAATCAACTACTTGAAAGAAATCAGGCAATTACCCTGATTAAAGAGGATTGGACGGAGAAATTTTAAAACAAATTAATGCAATGATTCTTTCAAAACATATCATGGGGGAGGGGGGAGTGGGGGGATTTTGTACTCCCTTGAATTTTGATGGGGGATTATATGTATGTCTTACCTGTGATTTTGGACGGGGGGATTTTGTCCTACCTGCATTTTAGACGGGGGGGGGAGATTTGTCCTCATGTGTCAGAAATCATGGGGGGGATTATGTCCGGGGGAGGAGGGTTTGTCCGTATCCCGTCTATAAATATAATACTTGACTGTTTGCGGTGTATGACGAGGTTGATATGCGGCGTCGGCCGCGGCCCATATCAACCAGGTATCGGCTCCCGATCAGACTGATCAAGAACAGTTGTCGTAATACGCAATAATAAATCTGCCTGTCAACGTGATTTGGTCAAATTTAATGTTGTTATCCTCATGGGGGTAATAAAACCAATTACTGAAGACGATTATGACGATTCTTGAAATGCATGTTGATTTTTGAATGTTGCAGAAAATTCGACTCATTCTCAGAATAATGTTCGACAAATGTATCAATATTAGAGATGCACTAATTGTGTTCACGAATGAACATCGGGTGAAAGAGTTAAAGGTACATGACCACTCAGTAGTACATGTTCTTTATATCAGAGACATCATCTGAAACATTTTATGGCAAAATAATACATTCATTCACCATGACCCCACGTATTGATTGGCATTATTATACATTTTATATCAGACGTAAAATGTCACACTGATATCCGGGGAGATAACCGTGTTTTCTTAAAATGTTAACGGACATAACTATTTATTCTCTGTATTTACTTTTTGATGTGCAATGATCATACTTTATAATCTGTCAGAAATGTTATTTTTTCAAGTGACGCATTTAATTAGTATATAGATAATTAAGAAATATCATGCCTCATTTGCATATGAAGTGGCCTTATACTCCAGAATTACTCCTCAGGGCAGTGTGTCCTTCATATCGAAAGCATGGGGTGGTCGTGTGAGTGACAAGTTTGTGACAGAGAACAGTGACTTCCTGTCCAAGTTATTACCTGGGGATTTAGTGTTGGCGGACAGAGGATTTGATGTCAAGGACAGTGTTGGCTCGGTAGCTGCAGAAGTGAAGATTCTAGCATTTACGAAAGGTCGTGATCAGCTATCCCCTCTGGACTTGGAATCAACGCGTAAACTTGCCCACTCAAGAATACATGTGGAACGTGTTATTGGTTCAGTTCGACAGAAATATACTATATTGAACGGTTGTCTTCCCATTAATTGTCTCATGAACAAGGATAAGTTTGGAAAGACGGTCACTGACAAAATTGTTACCGTTTCGCGTGGACTAGTAAATTTGTGTGACTCAATTGTTGATTTTAACTGAACCAAATTTATCTACACTGGTCCTTGCACTTCTTCGTGTCCTTTTGTAAATACTGAAATCTTCTTTTTCTGATTCACTTATTTCGCCATCAAACATTTACTTTTCTATTGATTGCAAGGAAATAGCGATTCTGCGATTTCGGTCGGCTGCCAGCATGGTACCGGTAAACAGGTTTTCTGTCGGTCGGTATAGTCGACTATACCGACCGACAGCCGACCTGTTTATCTGTACCATGCCAGCAGCCGACCGAAATCGCTGAATTGGTATTCCTGGGCCAGGGGTGTGGAATTTCTTCATCAGATTTGCTGGCACCTTTTGAAATTAAAATCATATACATTTCCAAATTCAAAACCATTTTTAATAGAAGCTAAACATGTATACTTTATCATTTATTCCATTATCATGATTATCACATAAAGCATGTAATAATAAAGTATAAACACTCATAGTAAGCATGATATTACTTCCTTTCAATGGTAATATGACCAGTGTAGGCACAGATCAGCCTGAACATTCACATACAGGAGTGTGCTAGCAGATTAATATCCAGACTGATCAAACCCCATAAGGCCTTTTTCTCAAGCCACGGTCACATATACTTTTCTATATTTGTGATGCACCTTTAGAGAAACAGTCCACTTACTTCACTGGTGCTGCACTCCCTGCAGATGGAAATATTTCAAGACAATCCACTTGAAAGATACAATAGGCGCCATTAATTGTAAAAAAATGTTTCAAGACGAGTAGTAATTTTATTGATTTTTTAACACTCATCTAGAAACATTTTATAATGGCGCATATTGTATTTTTCAAGTGGATTTTCTTACATTTTCCACCGGCGCGGAGTGCAGCACCAGTGTAATAATGATAATTAAGATGTGCCATGTGTTTTGTACCTACCAAAATGGGCGTAATTTCATAAAAAGATTACAAAATTTACGATATTTTCCTGGAATGACACCGAAGGTTGTCGAAATTTTCAGAGCAAATGCGGAATTCTATTCCGCATTTGCTTTGAGAATTTCATCAACTTTCAGCATATTTCATGAAATTGCGCACCTGTTTGTAGGTACAAAATCACATGGTGCGTCTCGATTATACACACAGTATATCTGCATTGGCAATATATACATTGAAGTTCACATACAGTGCCTGCACACCAAATTAATCACCTTTTTACACACTTGTTTTTCTTAAATTCTGGCATCTTTCTACAGTCTGGGCAATAGGTATATATATAAGATTCCGGCACCTCGTGTTAATTTATGGCACCCGGTGTTTTTATAAACTTGAATGTATAAGGCTTCCAAAAATTCCGGGTGCCATTTTTTTAAACAAAGTTCAAGGTCATTTCAAGGTCATTGAACTTTATGCTTGACGGAAGTCAAAAATTGCCAATATATGTGCCAATAGGTAGGTCATGGTCCTTAACTTGGAAATTGGTGTAAGTTGTTCAAAAACATTTCAGATGGATATATTAAAGGATTTACGTAAACTACACTAATATTCAGTATATTATTATCATATTTTCAAGATGGCTGCCAAAAATCGGGTATTTATGAGATTTCTGTTGACTTGCTACATATTTGTGTAATGCTAAGCGCCTTCACCTATATTCAAAGATTAATTCTTTCAACTGGAATAATATTGCAGTTAATATACTCCATTGTCAGAAAACTCAAAATGGCCGCCAAGTAAATGGCAAATCCATAGTAATTTACTAAATATAGATGGGAGAATTTGGTTGGGGAGGAAATCAAAACGTCTCTCATTTTTCCCTGAGATTATGTAACTACTAAAATGTGGACATATATTGAACCCTGATTTGATCGACTAATAACATGCTCTGCATGACTTTTCATTTTATTGTTTAATTATTTGCGTAAAATGTATTTCATCTGTTGTATTTTAATATAACGAGACAAACAACAGTATGATAAATTATACATTCTGGAATTATTTGTTAAGCAACAATGGATGTTTAGTAAATGTGTCCTGCTGAGGCATGGGGCTCCACACGTGTTGCCTAAGCTCACAAATGGGGTGCGAATTGATGCTGAGGCTATATACTATACATACTGAATATATGACACAGGTAGAAGCTTACCATAGCATATGAACATACAAAATATGCATATAAAATATGATTGCCGAGTAGTGTCGGTTTCAATTGAATCTGATAAAAAAGTAAAGCTGGCCATTTGAATGCCATTTTTTACGACTGATGTATACTCCGATCATTATATAGAACATATAAATAGTAATATCTGAACGATTTTGCACTTATTACATGTACTTGAATGAGCGTGAAAATACAGCGTTCATTATACTGGGTGGGGGAGCTTGTATATTCCCCCGTCCCAACACCCCGTATACTGGGAGTGTATATTATGCCCCCACCTTCTTCGGAAAATATATATACACACGTATGCGACCTGTGTATACATACCAAATAATGGCCACATACATAATATAAAGTGGTGCGAGATATACGATGTATACGTTCGTCCCAATCATGCCCTCGATAATGGATGACCGGCTTTCGTAGATTAAAAAAAAAGTACATTATCGCATGTTTTAAATAATTAGACAATGCACAGTAGATTATTCAGCAGATGAAACAACGTAATCATATAATGGCGATAATTAGTGATTGACTCGACTGAAAGTAGTTCAGGTTTGAGTATATGCAATTTTGATTGTCTCCCTTGCCGCAAAGTAGTCGAGTCAATCTAGCAATTGCAGACAAGACCTGTTTGCGTAATGCGGTTTAAACGTGTTTTTTTTCTGTTTTTCTTCACAAGAATCACATCACCTACTGACCAGATAATCTCTATGCTTGACACTGTCATTTATTTTTGGACCATCATCCATGGCAAAAATGCGAATGCCGGGGTGGAGGTGCAACGCATTTTAATACCACAAAAATATCCAACATAATCATTATACTACATCTACACATACTATTAAATATTATACTTTATCAACAAGTGCTTTATGTTGGACAGTTTTGTGTTATTATAATGCATTGCGCTGAGTCCTATTAATATCTGCTTATTAACATGATTAATGTACGCTTTATTACTGTATAGTGTAGCTGCTCTTCAGAGGTATTTCATCAGCAAAAAAGAGCGCGATCAGAGGTCTAGGGTCGGCAGAACGGAACTGCACCGCCAGAACAGTATCCGGTATCAGAGGAAGAAGAGGGTAAGTTTATCGTAAACGAGTTCTGCTGTGTTTAGCTGGCCAGATTAAAGATTATGTCTCGCAAATTTTGCAAAAAAATGCATGCTTACTACAGAAATTAAATGGGTACATAATTAAACATCGAAATTGTCCGGTGTTTACAAAATATTAACTAATATTTAAATGTCACTAGAGTGAACCGGTTTAGTGTTTGTACATGTGACACCAGTGTGACTAGTTTTAATTATTTGAATCAATTATTATATGTATCAACTTAATTACGACTGGTGTCGATATCCTATGAAGTATATCTAGTATACACCATAACATGTATTGTATTGTACTTGCAATGTAATTTTTCCAGTAGTCGTGTTCGGCGATTATCATGGATCTCTTGACTTTGTCTTGTTATATTTGGACGAACAAATGTCAATTTTATTTCAATAAATATTATATTTGGTTAATATTCCAAGAAAACGCGGTTATCGCCCCTGACCTCAGAATTCTGGATTTCCGTCTTACAAATAATGCAAAATACTGCCATCGAGTGTACCATGTAATAAAAAGTAATTATATCTGTGTATATTAATGCCACATCTAAACATGATAAAGGTTGAAACAATAAAATATAACCCCCACAATGCATACTAATACATCAGGATGTATTGTAAGGGTTATCTTTTATTGTTTCAAGTATTACGCATGTCGTTGATATACAAGAATATCATTCAATTGGTACACATGGTACACGTATTTGCATTCTTTTGTCTGACTTGTATAAATAATGTCGAGGTCAAGGGAGATAACCGCCTTTTTATTAACAGAAACCAATATGTAATGAAAGGAAAGCAATACAAAGCCCGTACAATGCATTTTGTGGTGTACAATAATTAAATAAATATATCATATATAAGATATCGAAAGCAGACATAATTAATTGTATCCACATATTTTATTTAAATAATTTAAAATTATTAAAACTAATCACCATTTCTTCGCATGTACATACAGTGAATCGAGTCACACTAAACACAGTATTGAAATATTAGTTAATACTGTGTAAAAACGTATCATTTTGATGTTGGAAACATTTGGAATGGTTGCATAATTAGGTATTCATGTAATTACGGTGAAAATTTATTTGTGCATAGTACGCTTTACAGAAATTTAACGGGTACCTAATTTCGTAATGTCCGCTTTTTACATACATGTAGTATTACCTAATATTTCAATACCGTGCTTAGAGTGACTTGAGTCACAGTATATACATGTACAGAAATGTTGAATTGCTATTTATAGTTTTAATTATTTAAATCAACTTTATCAACTTATTTACGACTATTGTCGATATCCTATAAAGTGCAATTAATGTACATGTACACAAGGAAATTCATTAGACGAATAAATATCAAATTTGTTTGCATAAATATTGATTTTTGCTCATATTTTGAGAAAATGCGCTTATCGCCCTTGACCTCAACATTTTTGATTTCCGTCCTACCAATACTGTAAAATACGTGTAATATGTGTAATGTGTGTATCATGCAAACCAAATGATGTTTGTGAATATTAATGCCATATCTAAAGGTTGAAACAATAAAATATTGTAATACTTTGTATCACACATACAATGTATATGCATGCCTAGCTGTTTTGTACTTATTACGCGGTGGGTGGGGAATGGTCATTTTCTATTTCCACTTTCGGTCGTTTTAAATCGGACCATTCCTACACTTACCGTTATTACAATTGATTTCCATGATAGAGTACTTATATCTAATCATATCCACATAGTTAATATTCACTGTCATTGTCTCACTTCGGTGCATTTTAGAAGTAATTGTGCGGAAATCCGCGTGTAAATTTGTTTTCAATGTGCAGCCTCGTTCTGAAAACATAAGTCCGAAGATGCTCGCGTGAATCTCCGTGACCCCTGACCTCTGCGCGGAATTCCGCAAAACAAAGCAGAATTTCTCGCAGAGTTTATTTCTTCCGATCTTTTCTCATATTTCTAAACTAAGATATTTGCGAATGATGTGAGAAAATGATGTATTATAGATTAATCTTTCAGTACATAGGAATTTTTAGCATACTTTAATTCACATTGGTGAAGATAAGTTACTTTCTTTCTGGGTCATATTCTGCAACGGTATAGCAGAATTCTGTCATCTTGGCAGAATTCTGCAAGCGGTCAGCGTTCTTTTGCCTGTCGGCAGAATATTGCAGAGATGGATAGCAGAAATCGGGGAGATCGCCATTGGCATTTATAGAGACAAGACGTGTTTTTGTTAGTCTTAGGTAAATTTGGTTTTGAGTCTATTATAATTCCTTTTTACCCATATTAATTAACATTTAGGAGGGTTAATGCAGCATTGAGAGTTTATAGTGATTTTTTGTGATTTTGATCAAGAGAAAAAGTGACTTTGAACACAGAAACTAGGAAACGGTTAACTAATGTTAAATGAAGCTAGTTGACAATAATTAAAGTTTATAGTTGATGACAAGGAATTGGAAGTATTTGTCGTAGCAGCTGAAACCAGAGGCAAAAAGTATTGGGCGACTACAAATCTACAGAGCTGATTTATCCGTCGAAAGAACTTGGACATTTTGGGCGACCAAGCAATAGACTACAGCTACTACTAGTCAACAATGAAGACCGATTCCCTACAGAATACCGACAAGAATACATCTCTGGCGAAACAAACTTTCACTGATCTCTAACTCAATGCTGCACTACCTTCATTTACAATTCGAGACTTGATTATTGTGCTTTATGTTATCCGGATCCCTGTAATCGTTGGTGGGTCGGGGTTTACAAATAAATTTTTGTTTGCGATCTCCAATTTAGTTTGATTATCTACTTGATTTATAAGATTTATTTTCATTGTAAATAAAGGTGTCGACAGGTCCTGTGAATACCATACCACATTACCCAAACGAGTTCTGATATTCCGTAATCGGTGCGAATCGCAGTATTTTCGCGGAATTTTAAGAATGAGCAAAGGCGTGCAAACACGGGCGCGGACACTACAGAGCGGGGTGATACAAGACCCGAGTCAACATGATGGTGCAGAATGCAGCCGGCCAGGTTACAGTAATGGGACGATACAGCTACAGAACATTGACTATACATTAGTAGCAGAAGCCATGGAGCAAGAAAATAATGATCCGGTTTTGTCACAGTTCTGGGGCCCGTTTCACTAAACTTCTTACGCTACGAACCTTCTTCTTACGTCTAACGATACTTTTCGTTACGAACTTCTTGCGAACTTCTTACGTGCGTTTCACTAACATGTGCGTACGAAACTTCTTAAGTTACGAACTTCTTAATAATTCTCATGTATTGGAAATCCATCAAGCCCTTTGAATGTAAACATCCGGTCCAACTTTGACAACCAGACGACAGCTGTTAAATCAACTGCCTTAGTCCAGCAAGTTGAAAACCAGGAAAGTGAATTGGACTGACACTGAGTGTCCCATCCACAGCGCCCAGGGTGTTCGGAATCATGGCCACACAATAAAAGGCCTTTTTTACAGTTGGCCAGGTCTTATTCCTCGGTTGGAAAACTGATGTTGTCCAGTCGATTATTGATGGCTGAGACAACATCATTAATACACCGAGAAACCGAACTCCTAGAGACACCGTGGATGTCGCCAGCCCCGGAGTAGAACTCACCCTTCGCTAGGCAGCGCAGGGTAACCAATGTCTGCAAAGTTTCAAGTGCTTGAGTGTTTGATGATCTCAAATATGATTTTTATTTGCTTTAGTTTGTACTGTATACTATACGGGACATGGAGTTGCCGTATTGGCCATCTTAGTATATGCGATACATCTTGTGGCGTTTTACACATACCACAAATAATTTGACATACCCATAAATACAAGTTTGTGCAACGTCCTAATGGTTGTTTTCATCACACTTATATACAAAGTCTGATTTCCTATTACATTTAGGGGAAGGGGTCAAGTGGCTTTGGTTTGGTATGGACCTGAAACCAGATCGGGTTCTAATTTCAGGGCTGAATATATATTTGTTTCGATGTAAATATTCCATTCTGATTTTGGGACCCCCCCCCCCCCCCCCCGCCGAAATGCAGCAGGTTGAATACGGGATCGAACCAGTTGGCCAGGCCTTATATGACCTTAACCTGTTGTATAGCTTTCTGGCATAATATTTATAGCACGATGTTGTCATATATATCTATAATGTATTGCACCACATTGTAATACTTTCTCTGTCATAGTATTTGCTGTATGTGTCAAACGGTCGAAGTGATGCAACTGTAAGATGGCTGTACATACAAAGATGGCGGAGATGGCAACTCGATGTACCATATAGTATACAGTAACACAAAAAATGATATGACAACACATTACATACATATTACTTTTGAAAATATTTGATTCGTGTTTTCATCCATTTCACCCCTACACCACACTACAATTATTCAACCGTTTATTGTAATTATGTATTGACTATGTACATACATTTAATAACGCTATCCCAATATTGGTTACTTGAAATAAAACGATGCTATTGTTAAAATGTTTATATAAACTAGTTGTTATGTGGCCGCCCTGGCATCCGCATACATGATTAGTCACAATAAGATATATATTTTGTAATCATAATATAACCAAAATAACTGTCCATAAAGAAGTATAATATTGATATATTGGGTTATATATTCGCATTGAAATATTTAAACCTGCAAGTGTACTCCACCATCTAGTAAAATGGACTAAGACCGATCTCAACCAATCAACGTAGAGATGACATAGACTATCAGTTACGCAAACTAATTTTTGTGCACGAAACTGACTTTTGTGGAAAAAACTCAATTCTGTCCCACAAAACTGAATTTTGTTCACAAAACTCAATTCTGTCTTACAAAATTGAATCCTTTATAACAACAAGAAACGAGGCAAAGCCACGAAGGCCAGGTTTTTTCCAAGCATAGACACTTGGATAACATAATTATACCCACTTTTTGTAGACTAGATGGCCGTGGCCTGCATGTCGCGCCTTGGGGCGAGGCATGGACACTAAAAAAATAGATATAGTAGATGGAAAAACTTTAACCAAAAAACTTTAACCGGACACACGGACGAACGGACGGACGTATGCCAAAATGCCGACGATATCGCGCTTTCCGCAAGCAGGTGTGACAATGATGATAAACACCCATGTGAAGTATCAAGGTATTGGGTGAAGCAGTTGCAGAGATATAGTACACGAAAAAAATTAAAAAAAAAATTCAAAGTAATTTGAACTTGACATAGGGCACAGGATCGCGCTTTCCGCAAGCAGGTGCGACAATGATGATAAACACCCATGTGAAGTATCAAGGTATTGGGTGAAGCAGTTGCAGAGATATAGTACACGAAAAAACTTTGACAAAAACATTCAAAGTAATTTGACCTTTGACATAGGGCACAGGATCGCGCTTTCCCGCAAGCAGGTGCGACAATGATGATAAACACCCATGTGAAGTATCAAGGTATTGGGTGAAGCAGTTGCAGAGATATAGTACACAAAAAAACTTTAACAAAAAAAAATCAAAGTAATTTGACCTTGACATTGGGCACAGGAATCGCGCTTTCCGCAAGCAGGTGCAACAATGATGATAAACACCCATATGTGAAGTATCAAGGTATTGGGTGAAGCAGTTGCAGAGATATAGTACACGAAAAAACTTTAACAAAAAAACTTCAAAGTAATTTGACTTGACATTGGGCACAGGATCGCGCTTTTCCGCAAGCAGGTGCGACAATGATGATAAACACCCATGTGAAGTATCAAGGTATTGGGTGAAGCAGTGCAGAGATATAGTACACGAAAAACATTTAACAAAAAAATTCAAAGTAATTTGACCTTGACATTGGGCACAGGATCGCGCTTTCGCAAGCAGGTGCGACAATGATGATAAACACCCATGTGAAGTATCAAGGTATTGGGTGAAGCAGTTGCAGAGATATAGTACACGAAAAAACTTTAAACAAAAAAATAAAAAAATTCAAAGTAATTTGACCTTGACATTGGGCACAGGATCGCGCTTTCCGCAAGCAGGTGCGACACTGATGATAAAACACCCATGTGAAGTATCAAGGTATTGGTGAAGCAGTTGCAGAGATATAGTACAAGAAAAAACTTTAACAAAATAATTCAAAGTAATTTGACCTTGACATTGGGCACAGGGGCCGCACGGTTGGGGGTTAGAATGAAAATATGGATGATGATAAACACCCATGTGAAGTTTCAAGGTAATGGGCGAAGCAGTTGCAGAGATATAGTATAACGAAAAAGTTTTAAAACCAAAAAACTTTAACCAGACGTACGTTAAAAAGTTAACGTTGAAAATGGCTAAGTCAATTACGTAGAAATAATAGGTGAAGGTAAAAAAATGGTCACATGTTGGATAGTTGTATGTGGTAGGCACCCCTTGGTTATGAAGCTGTGAAAGTTTGGTGGTAACCTAGGAAATGATAACAGTACCAAAGAAATGGACTTAAACACGAAAACTTAACATTGTAAACGCGAAACTTAACATTGAAAATGGCTAAGTCGACTGCGCGGAAAAAATGGGTGAAGTTAAAAAAAAAAGTAACATGTTGGATAGTGATATGTGGTTAGGTACCCCTTGATTATGAAGCTGTGAAAGTTTGGTGGTCCTAGGTGGTACAGTACCAAAGAAATGGACTTAAACACGAAAACTTAACATTGTAAACGCGAAAACTTAACATTGAAAATGGCTAAGTCGACTACGCTGAAAAAATGGGTCAAGTTAAAAAAAAAGTAACATGTTGGATAGTGATATGTGGTGGGCACCCCTTGATTAAGAAGCTGTGAAAGTTTGGTGGTCCTAGGTGGTACAGTAACAAAGAAATGGACTCAAACACGAAAACTTAACATTGATTGTGGACGCCGCCCGCCGCCCGTCGCCCGCCGCCCGCCGCCCGCCCACCGCCCGCCCACCCGGCTTTCGCCAATCCAATAGCCTGGATTTTTTTTCAAAAAACCTGGCTAAAAATGAATTTTGTATATCAGAATTTTACATAATTGGATTTTGTGATTTTTAGTGTTACAAAACTCAATTTTGTCTGGACAAAATTGGTTTTGTACACATAATTAACCTGTCCTGCATGGCGCCCCGTAGTACGTGATCAATGCCGCTCAGCCATGTATCTCGTATGTAGATATTTCTCTGACACGCGATACCAGCATTGCCATATATGTGGATTCAGCTCCGAACGCATAGTGCTGCATTACATTTATGAATGTAATTATTATGAACATGAGAGGCATACATTCTGGAAGGAAATAACATTGAAATGCGGTGAGAGCGTCTACAACAAATTCATCGCACTAACAATACAGCAGCAAATGTATGTACTGTTCAATAGTGTCACAAATCACATGCAGGTCACATACAGTGAACAAAAGACTGTATATATGTCTAAGATACCTGCACAAAGTCAGAGTATCGATCAGTAGAGATACGTAGATGCATAAGCAAAATGGTACGGTACAGATGCTATGAGGTTGCCCTATATATTAATTTCGCATGTATGGCGGCGTCCCATGTGCTTCAATCCAACTTTGAATGGAATGAGGAATATGAGAGCTAATGAGTGAACTGAGTATGCAGAGCACCGATAGTACGTATCCGTTATGTAGTATTTTGAGTCGCACTACTGTATGATACATGGATATGATCATACAATATTCGCTAGCCACCTACTTGTATTTGGTCCAGCTATGTACATTGAATTATAATGATAATGCAAATGGTTGCTACATTTCTCGATCAATAACCGTCGTTATTGGTCGCGAAGTATGGCATACATCGCATTTTCTTTTCTTTCTTTTTTTTTCAATCTGTACATACGTTCCTAATTCGCTTGACATTGTTACTATACATGTACATGTTATGCTCTCCTATATGGAGGAAATAAAGATTATATATAACTATTATTTACGAAAATCAGCAACTTTACTTTGTCTGTATATTTCAACTTTAACCATATTTACCTTTTCAACAAGTTAACATATACAATTGATTTACGTTAACATTAATTTGCAAGTAAATGTTGCGAAAACACGACGTATACTACAAGTTTATTCCAAATTTACTGACAGAGTAAATTCCATTATATGACGTTAAACTTGGAATTACGTTTAAGTTGAAGTAGCATTTAATTGTCAAATAAACGCGTATTTTCGTGCAGTGTAATTGCTTCGTAAATGTGAAGGGATATATGCCTAACATACATGTTCGTACTTGAATCGGATGCGCTTCTGTAAGTTTCAGTAATTGCTGTTGTTGTTGTAACCACGTGATCATGTACCTTGATACTTGTAATTGTGGGATAATTATAACTGGCCGTGACTGAAGAAATGGGGCTTATGGATTTTGTGGCCAGAGTAATCCAGATTGAAGCGAATGTGGGTAGCCGGATACCGATATATACTGTGTGTTAGAAGCATGAGGGATGTTTTTGATGGAATGGCGAACAGTGCAAAACCTGATCAGAATGTGCGGATGAAGATGTTTTCCCCGCTATTTTCTCTATTTCTGTTTGAAAGTATATGGTGTTACCAGTCATATGAACCGTCTCGACGAGACGGTTCAAATGAGTGGTAACAACATATACTTTTATGGAGAAATAAGCAAAGTAATCAAATTCTATTTTTATCAGTAAAAAATATGCCACTCATATGAACAGGTTCAAATGAGTGGTGTCACGAATCGTAGCCGACTATTTTCTTTATCATTCATTATTTGTAACACGGGTCACACAATACTAGAGCACAATAATCGAATATTCTAGTACAGACGATCGAATATGTATTGGTGTGTGAAATATCGCTCCCGTGGAATAAACCGCTGGAGAGAATAGCGCTTTATCCGAAACCGTGCACAGACCACCAGTATTGGATTTTGCACTTATATCTGGGTGATCTACACTGTATATGCAGACTTGGATGCTAGCCTAATTACCTATAGTCTGTTTCACGAAACCTGCCCAAATTTTACGGCTATATAAACAATGCAAAAACAATATTTTGTTCGATAATGTTAAATTAAAGCAAAATTTAAGAATGAGCCTTCTTTTTATTTCGTGAAATTTGGTCAAATATTGATTTTATTACGAAAAATTGATTTGTCTATGGGAATTTAACATGGGGGAAAAAGTGGTAAGGAAGTGTGGGAGGAGTCAAAAAACGAAAAATTTTGGAAATTGACTCCGAAACCTGACTAGATAGCTTGGATATGATCTAACTAAGAAAACAAAAGTTAAATTTAAAAAATCGGTCCAGTATTTCTGAAATTCAAAAAAATGTCCCCATGTTAAATCCCCATAGACATCTTCACTCCGTCATGGGGAAATTGTTTTTTCGCAATAAAATCAATATTTGACCAAATTTCACGAAATAAAAAGAAGGCTCATTCTTAATTTTTCCTTTAATTTAATATTATCAAAAGAAATCTTGTTTTTGAATGTTTATATAGCCGTAAAATTTGGGCAGCTTTCGTGAAACAGACAGTAGTAGGTCATATCTACTTATCACTGAAGTATCTCAGATTAATTCACCAGATATCTCATGAGCTAGACTGACTGTTAGAACATTAGTCCACTTACGCAAAATTGTAAGCCAAATGTTGGCACATAAGTTTTACATTGACATGCAGACTATATACATGAGGATAGTCGTGCACTAGGGTGGGAGTATATATTTGATTTAGCACCATATACTATCAGTCGGACACTCAATTGCATTCTTGTGACACATAGGATCGCAAGCTTTCACTGGGAATTGGTGAGTACATATGTTTTAGTTACTTTCTAATGCTGCCATTTAAGTCTGAATCTTGCCAAGACCGGAATTCTACGAATCGTTATCGTATCCTCGATAATACTGCACTATTTAATTTATCCGTTATTTGGACCCGTTTCGACCAAATGCTTGGTCAATAAAAACCGTATGGCATGTATTCGCTGATGTAGATTATCTCCCTTAATCAAATCTTATTGATTCATTAATTCGTCGTGTTTACGAGTAAATGATAACGATTACAGGACTTATGTGGGAGCATTCCGTGAGTATTGTAATGGCATATTATTCGCATGTGTTTTTGTTGCATGTCACTCCGACTAATTGCATTAGCAATTTATTCTATTTGTAAACGAGGGGCGGACTCGATTGAAATGTTCGCTAACATTAGCTATGCATTTTATATGCGATTCAGTCCAATATCGGTCTGCGCCCTGTACAATACATGAGAATATTGCCAAGTTTAACATGTCACAATTGTAACGTGAATTTTCTGGACGACTTTCATTACTCTATGGGGGACACATGTAAACTCCTTACCCAGTCGTCTGTATATTCATTTTATTAAGTCATTTACGTTCACAGTGTATTGTAAATATAGTAAATACGATTTCGACCAGGATAGACCAGATCAGACAGTTCTGCTCTAAATGCACTGATTTATACGGCAGTAAGCTGCAATAAGGACATGATGTGAAGTATAATTTATTGCAATCACTGATGCTTTGGGTCAGCCTGTGGAATCCTACAGTCTGATTAGAGTATACAGTGTTTATTATTAGTAATGTAATACTGTGAGTCTGTACAGGAAAATACTTGGCACAGTTGCTCTTTATTAAGTTAGCGCAGTTGGCCACGGGCAGTCTGGTCAGGGTAAGGCCTGTCGCAATCAAATATTTGTTTAGTAATGGTACATAACTGTGAACTACGTCTGTATTCACATGTACGGCTGTGAAGATATATATTGTTGGGTACACTAGATATAGTGGCTGTTCATTAATGTGTTATATCGCATTTTCCGACTTATGAATTCCATCAGCCCCCTTCTTCCAATTAGTGAAAATATCTTTGTCTACATTGCAATTTATCATGTTTAATCATTGTAATATATGATGTTTAGTATTGTCATGCAATCATGATATTGATTTCATGTGCAATACTGTAACTATTATTGAGACTATAACACGTTACATTCTGGTAACAACACCGTTGGTGTTTTGTAGTCCCAGCCAGTACACCAGCCAGGCAGCCAGCCAGTCAGCAACGAGCGACGGCACGTCCATACTTTGTGTATGCGTCGAACCAGTACCACGACACCGTGTACCAGCGGGGACTGTGGACCAAGGGCGTATTCGAGTGGGGCATCATTCCGGTGACGTCATTCCGTCGTGATGAATCGCTAAGGACGTTCACCGATGTGTTATTGGCCCCATCCGCCCAAGTAGGCTCTGTATCTTATAGTTACAAGTGACTTTACGACATTAGAACGTCACTCCCATCATGGCGGAAGCCGGAGTTAATTAACGGAACTCTAACATTGGATCTTGATCCTGATCATGATGACGTATACTGTTGAACTATATCTACCTGTACCAGAATCGTGGAGGTGCCTTGGTTGTGCAAGTGCCTGTGGCGGTGGCTGCTAAGGGACATTGTCCGTACTGACATAGTCATCCATTGTGCATTTCATTTATGTAAATACATCATCATTGTAAAAAATATACCTTGTTGTCTCTGTCCACAACGTGCTTAGTGTTCCATCCCTTCATTAAACTAGCCCGGTGTCACCCTGGCGTGACAAGTGGTAACAACACGTACTTTTATGGAGAAATAAGTAAACTATTTGGGGTATTTTTTTTCAGTAAAAAGTAAATGTGTCCTATACTTCAATAGGTTAAATGATCATGACACATCACATTCAAGTACGTGTATTCACTCAGGTCACATAGACATTATAACATGAGGTATATCATAATTAAATAACGTTATCACATCTTTGATACATGTTCGAGTTGTTTTGTTTCTGCATTTAAACAGCATTTAAACATGGGCAATGTACGGATATGAGGATGTGATATAGGGAATAGTAGGTTACTGCCGTGAATGGGAAAAAATATCTGGCAAGGCTCAATAATTTCTTTATTTCTGATCAGAAGTATATGTTGTGACTACTCATTTGAACCGTCTCGCCGAGACGGTTCAAATGAGTGGTCACAACATATATTTTGGTTCAGAAATAAGGAAAAGATAGAGAATAGTAGGTTAGTGCCGTGAATGGGTAAACATATCTGGCAAGGCTCAGGAAACGGGATGGGCGAGGCTCTGCCGAGCACATCCCGTTTCCGTGCCGCGCCAGATATTTTTCCCATTCACGGCACTAACCTACTATTCTATTTGTCCCGTCAACACCTACAAATGGCTGTACAATGCAACAATATAACCCCAGCCACCGCACATATTCATACGCAGTGATTAGGTCGTATTGACAGGATATCAAAAATGTTTCACGGCACCGTGTTTCACGGCACATACGGACTGTGTTGACAGGATAAAACACAGTTAGATCACGTTCAACCGCATGTACGATCGATAATACACTCGCTAAAGCTGGCGAATAATCTACTCGTACATGCGGACGAACGGTGATCTAACTGCGGTTGAACCTGTAAATCAGCAAGGCCATACAGAGTTCTTTCTCTGTTAAGCGTCCGCGTGCGGGTAGGTTTTTAGAGTGGTTCTCTGTATGCTATTTGACACTATTTATTGGCGAAGTAATATGAAAACTGATTGGAGACGTGTGCACGTTTTATATCCGTTCATGAAGTTACACTTAATAAGTTTAATTAGAGTATTTTCTTATTTTTTAAATTGATGCTAAAAACTTCATCAACCCATTGCAGACTGCAAAGGGTTGAGGACTTTTTTAACATAAATTTACATTAGGTTTTTGTCTGTTTTTACCGGATACGTAGGTAGGTTTTGGCCATCTGGGTGGACGCTTAACAGAGAAAAATAATGGCATGGCCCAATGTATATCGGCCAAGTTTTCTATGCGCGGCCTTTATACAGGAACTAATGTACTTACCATTTTCCGCATGTGTCCTCGACGGCTGGGAAACTATCACTGTAATTATCGCAAATAATGCCACAGAATTACGTAAATAAATCATTGTACATCGGTCAAGAATTCCGAAATTTATATATCAAACATTAATAATAATATCACGATGTATACACTAATGGTTAAACATAAGTTGAAAGCAAAGCAGCGAGACTTAAAATGAATGCATGCTTAAAGGTGACTCTACACCGTGATGTTTAGCGGACTTTAATCGCATACCCGAAGGTACGCGGATATGTACGTTTGTAGCAGTATTCAGGGGCGGATCCAGCATTTGGGGAACTGGGGGGGGGGGGGGGGGGGGTGGGGTGGGGGGGGGGGGGGGGGGGGGGGGGGGGGGGGGGGGGGGGGGGCGGGGGGGGGGGGGGGGGGGGGGGGGGGGGGGGGGGGGGGGGGGGGGGGGGGGGGGGGGGGGGGGGTGGGGGGGGGGGGGGGGGGGGGGGGGGGGGGGGGGGGGGGGGGGGGGGGGGGGGGGGGGGGGGGAGGGGGGGGGGGGGGGGGGGGGGGGGGGGGGGGTTGTCTAGGTCGCACGGGACAGTGGGCGGCTAGCTTTAAAAAGAAGGTGGACGATTTTCTATATACTTCACTACCGACCATGAAAGTTACACCAGTGTGTGTAGAAAAATAGGTTTATGAATATTTCTTGACTTTGGGAGGCTTGACTAGGTGTATTTTTTAGAGAATTTCATAATTCTACGAAACTGAATGTTAGCTCCGGTTGATTTTAACATCTTGGAAAATGGTGCATGCTATTCTGTCTCGCCGGTACGGTTTCGCGTCAGAATTTAAGGTATTTTTCGGGCATCTGTAGCGAAAATTTGAGGTGGTTATTACCCCGCTTTGGAATCATTTTCAGGAAATGGTGTGGTGTTACAAGTGACAGAACAAGACATAGCAAAGTATCTGTGCCTCATATTTTCATGAGAACAATTCCAACAAATTAAGTCGTGTTGAAATTTCTGGCCAAAAATAGGTGGGTGGGGTAATTTTGTGAACAATTAATTAAACACATCTGATGCGGTTACTGCATTTTTATTGTGGCGCGCGATTTGTACTTCATGTGCGAGTATTTTTCAATACTTGTCGCAAGAGCCTCCTAGTGACAACAAATTGCAACAAAAAATGAAAAAAAGATATCTTAAATATTTATACACAGATTGAAACTGATTTTATTTCAGATTACAGGGAGATTCAATATATGATCGAACTTTACACGATATGATATTTATTAAATGAGTTTACTGATGGCATATGAAACGAGGCTATGTCGAGTTTCTGATTAAATCTGACAACGTGTTTTGAACCTGGAATCCCACATCCCAGGTGTTAGTTAAAATGAGATTTGTTTTTCATCTATTATTTAGATATGACATTTTTTTTCCGGAAAATAGACATTCATTTACTATTACCAGACGTGTTAATTGGCATTAGTATACGTTTTATATCAAACCGATAACCGTGTTTCCTTTACAATGTTAATGGACACAATTATTTATTGTCTATATTATTTTTTTGCTGGGCACTAATTATACTTACAAAGTCGTGAATTACAATGGCGATGTCCCAGCAGTTCAAATTAACACATCTTTAGAGATATTCATCAACAATAGTGTTCACTAAGACAAAATGTACACATTTTAAGCCAACATTTATCTACTAAAAGTTAAAAAGTTGAAAGTGTACATTGTGTTAAGCTTTATATAATGTACTAATAGAAAAGAGTTCCTCAAAATGTTTAGAGATTGGGCGGGCGGGCACCTTTCCTCTCTCACATGATACTTGTTCAGTTTTGATGAGTAACGGTTGTTACTACGGGGCGCCAAGTGGGACATGGTTCAATTTTGTCAACAAAATTCATTTTTGTGCTACAAAATTCAATTCTGTGTCACAAAATTCAAAATTCAATTCTGTGTCACAAAATTCAATAAAAATTCAATTCTGTGTCACAAAATTCACTTTTGTGCCACAAAATTCACTTTTGTGTAACAAAATTCAATTCTGTGTCACACAATTCAATTCGGTGTAACAAAATTCAATTCTGTGTCACAAAATTCAATTCTGTCAATTCTATGTAACAAAATTCAATTCTGTGTCACAAAATTCAATTCTGCACACACATGTAAGAAGGACTACCATTGGTCAGAAACTGCACTGGAGAAATGGGTCACGGTCGCCGATCTACACATTCAATGTCGATGATTCATTTCTCATTCTGCCGATGATTCATTTCTCATTCTGCCATTTTGCTTCAACTGTCTCCAAACAGTCAAACGTTGACAAACCCATAATTGTACACATAATTCATGTACATGTAGATCACCCGCGAGTACTGACGTCATTTATTGTGTATCGCAAGGTACATCTTCCCCAGTTAAATCAATAATACACGCGCTGTGGCCTGTGTTCTGACTGACTGTCGTGTGTACAGAATGTTGTGTATTGGGCCATTTGAGGAAACCATTTGTAGTATGTGTGTAGATACCATGGATACTAAGATGGTGTATACTGTAAATAATCATGTAGACACATAGTTGCGAACACGTAACTTCGCAACTAGTAGACACAGATCCAATACCATTTGTTTCACAAGGTTATATCTACTGTTAGAATACGACGTCATCTAATATCATTTTCGAGCATAAAACGTTACCTGATAAATAGAATACCAGGCTAGTGTATTTTAATATCAAGTTTATCAGGCTCGGCTCGGAAACGGTAGGAATTCCTCGGCAAGCCTCGGAATTCCTACGCGTTTCCTAGCCTTGCCTGATAAACTTGATATCAAAATACACTAGCCTGGTATTCTCTATATATGGGCATGCTCTCAGGTCTAGCTATGTCCCGGCTACTTTATGTTTGACCCTGTTTACATAATTGAGGGAACATTCTGAATATTTTTCTTATTTCACCTTCAAAGTATATATGCTTATATGGTGTGACCACTCATTTGTAATCATAATATAACCAAAATAACTGTCCATAAAGAAGTATAATATTGATATATTGGGTTATATTTTCGCATTGAAATATTTAAACCTGCAAGTGTACTCCACCATCTAGTAAAATGGATTAAGACCGATCTCAACCAATCAACGTAGAGATGACATAGACTATCTTACGCAAACTAATTTTTGTGGACAAAAATGAATTCTGTCCCACAAAACTGAATTTTCTTCACAAAACTCAATTCTGTCTTACAAAATTGAATCCTTTATAACAAAAATGAATTTTGTATACGAAACGTATGCAGAATTGAATTTTGTGACACAGAATTGAATTTTGTGATTGTTAGTGTTATAAAACTCAATTTTGTACACGTAGTTAACCTGTCCTGCATGGCGCCCCGTAGTTACCACATGATGTGTAATACAATTCCTTCGTTACTGATACATGTAAGACAGATGCGCGTATAAAGCGACGGAGACGCTACATATGTAACACATACTGCATCGTTTACGGCTACATTTTTGAACTTTCGAACTAGCATTAAATAACCTTTTATATATCGCATTATGTTCCATATAATATCACATATCTATGTAAAATCTAGGTCAACGATATACTAACAAACACAAAACATTGATCGGGTCCATACGGTTGTGGGGTGGGGGAGGGGTTTGGCGTAGTGTATACCTGAACCGCTACAACACTATTACAGCTGAATACGATGGTCGTCCAAATGTAGGTCCACATTTCATATATTTTAGAAAACTAATATTTCATTATGAAATATCGCCACTTACAATTACGTACCACAAATTACCGACAGAAGTATAGTGTTCATAATAAGTATATGTACTTGTTGCCAAGTAGCCAAAATGGCTGTGATAATGTTATAAATTCAGTATAATAAAAATTAATAAATGTATCCTTAAATTGAAAATGTATCTCTCAAAGTGTACTTAGCAATGTTGATGAAATCGGCTACAGATTGTGCGCAAGCGTGTGCTGTAGCCTATTTCACCAACATTGCAAAGTATACTTTTCTAGCAAAGTATACTTTGAGGGAGAAATTTTAAATTTTTTGAGAAATTTATTAATTTTTATTATACTGAATTTATTACATTATCACAGCCATTTTGACTGTGATAATGTAATAAATTCACTATAACAATTCTGCATACTTGTAATCATCAAATATATGCAGTTGTTAGTTCTACATGTATATGAAATAATGCATTTCGGGAAAAATAAATGATTACTCCCTCAAAGTATACTTTGCTAGAAAAGTATACTTTGCAATGTTGGTGAAATCGGCTACTGATCTGAAACAACGCAGGCCGAGACGATGCTTAGCTCCGTTTTCTCAAGATGCGTCACCGTATACTGTTACCGTCTGACTAACTATGTAGGGTAGTCTAGACTCAAGTTGGCACGAGTTGTAGTGAAACACATACATGCAATTATATCTGCTTGTTGCGATCTTTACTGCACGAGTCGAGATGGACAGTGGACAACCCACAGCAGTGGCGGATCCAGGATTTCACCAAGGGGGGGGGGGGGGGGGGGGGGGGGGGCCCGGGGGGGGGGGGGGGCCCCACATGGAACTTGAACGAGGTATGCTCGTTCCTCGACTGAGCGGTGCGAGGGAGTTGGGTAGGGTGATCCGGGGGCATGCCCCCCCGGAAAATGATTGAATTGAGGAAGCCATTTCCTGCATTCTACGCTCAATATTTCGTAAAAAAAAAAAAAAAAAAAAAAAATCGGGATTTCTGAAGGGGATCGGGATTTCTGAAGCGGGCCCCCGGACACGCTGATCCGCTACTGCACAGTGGTCCCTGCGGTAAAACTTGAAACAAACCTCTAGGGCCAACTACACCCTAGAAAGCACGGGACCCACACATCTGTACATGTACAATAACATACATTACATATACATATCTAATCATATCGCTCATATGAGAAAATTGCCTGTTTATGCAGTATGCAGTGACTGTTATCGCAAGAATGATGGACGATACACGCCTTACAGCCCGCACACCACATGATAACAACCAGTCCTGTTCGCTGCACGTGCTACATAGAAGATATGACAACGGCGTGCTATATATATTATGCCAGCAAACTATACAACAAAAACGAGGTATCTGAGAATATCTCCCATCAATCTCAAAATAAATTTTGATATGTAAGCTGTTCAATCTGATGCACATCCTATTATTAGTGTACACGTTACCCATAGGTAAAGCCATATTTACTCGCATAGTAGGTGAGTAGACACCAGGGAAAATACACTCGGGTAACTGCTTACATGTCACTGGATTTGATAGCTAATAACGGAGTACAGTAGTGGGTATACATGTATATGGTATGTGTTGTGTGGTTGGCCAGGTAAAAGTGATGCACTGTGGGAGTTTCTGTGTCTGAGGCTATTTACAATGTTGGTTCCTGTTCTTAAAAACACAGGCACAAACTTGTCCAGAAAAATAACATATTTTACTGTTTGATGTCTTTTCTACATGTGCTTTACTACATTATAGTATATGTTCGCCACTCCATGTGCCGTATAGGATACAGTAACGAGGCAGTGTTCACATATGTTATACATATATTCCATCACATTTACCAAGCAATTATCTTTGAATCAAATGATGATCAGGTATAGAACGGGTTCTTAAATTTATTGCATAAAACGGGATTCTGCAGTGTAATAACTGAGTGTGTTGAAACATAATGAACTATACTAATGTATACTCAACAAAACTAGAAACGTCCCTGTTTTATAGCCGGTGTAGCTCTGTCTATGTATGTACCACATGTTCAAAGTACATGTATTTTAAACCGTGGCGATGTTCAGAATACGATCGTGTAGAGTTTAGCCGATACACACGGTTTACATAGCGGCCAGTGACCGGAACGTTGATTTCCACTTTTTGCACGTGCACGCTATACTTGTCATCGATAAGGTGATTCAGTTCATGTCGTACCATTCATGCGATAGGGGCTATTCGGAAAATTAAAAAACATTTTTAATTTTTCACTGTTTTCGATATGCCACGGCTTTCCGAAAACGAGCGAAATCAGGCAATTGGGATGCTTGCGGGTGGGATGGCCGCCAGGGCGGTCGCGCTTCGGTTTGGTTGCTGTCGGAAGACGATTGATCGTCTTGCAGCCCGGTACCAGCAGACTGGGGCTGTTCACGACCGGCAGCGACCTGGTAGGCCTCGTGTAACGACGGCTAGAGCCGATCGTTACATTACGTTGACGCACTTACGTCAACGTCGATTGGCAGCCACAGTCACTGCTAGGCGATACGGTGTCTCAGGGCAGACCATTCGCAACCGGTTACGTCGTAAACGCCCAACCAATCCGGGCACGCCGCCCGTACACTGGTCATATAATGACCCAACGTCACCGTGCTGCCAGACTGTTATGGGCGCGACGTCATCTGAACTGGAGAAGGGCTGACTGGAACCGAGTTTTGTTCACCGATGAATCTCGGTTCACAGTTAGTCATGCTGACGGAAGATTACGGGTATACAGGCTTAAAAATGAAAGATTCACCGATTGTTGCATTGTTGAGAAGAACAGGTTTGGGGAGGGGAGCGTAATGGTCTGGGGTGGGATCATGGGAAACCGGAAGACAGATTTGGTTGTTGTACAGGGCAACATCAATGCACAACGTTATGTTGCAGATGTGCTAAATGCACATGCCTTACCATTTATCCGTCAGCATGGTCCTGGTGTGACAGTGATGCACGACAATGCCCGCCCTCACGTAGCCAGGGTCACCACTCAATACTTACAGCAAAACAACGTCGACGTCATGCCATGGCCCGCGGTCTCCCCGGATCTCAATCTTATTTGAGCACATATGGGATGAGCTGGGCCGCAAAGCACGAGCTAACCATCAGATTGACAATGTTCGCAATCTTACACGGGCGTTACAACGGGAATGGAGGAATTTGCACAACGCACTGGTATGCGTTACGTCACGTCGATGCGGCGTAGGATCATTGCATGCATTCATGCAAATGGTGGCCACACTCGGTATTAACGAGATTTACTGAATTTGCCACATTACTTATTGAAATTCCATCTCTAAACATAAGTAACACATTTCTGAGTTTTTGTGATTTTTGATTTTGACCCTTACCGCCCTTGGCCGGTTATCTCTCGAATATTTAACAAGATATCCAAATGCAATTTATTGGCTTTGATACAGAAATGAATGAACTTGTTTTTCCATTTTGATTTTTAAAAGTAACCCTTTTGGTTTTTGATGAATCTTTCCTTAAACATGGAGGGACGTTTCTAGTTTTGCTCAGTATAGTAAATACGAGACCTATTCGAAAACATGTTATATGTCGATGTGACTGGAGGAAATGGGGCGTATGGGTTTTGTGACCAGTGTAGATCCAGATCAGCCTGTGCACCCGCAGTCTGACCAGGATCTGCACTGTTCGCCATTCCATCGATGAAATATCCGCAATGCTTCTAACAAGCAGTATAGATAGTTAGTTATCCGGCTATAGGAGTAAATAATTAGATATGGATCTGCACTGGTCAAACATCACATACATGTACACCCCATGTATATCCCCAGTCAAGGTCACACATGATCAGTATAGCAACAACGTACAAGGTGTATGATCACGTGGTTACAACAACAACAATAATGGCTGAAAGTGTTGAAAGCGCGCCCACTCCAAAGTAAGTATTACTTGATATTTTCCTTAATTGTCAACGGATTTCGATGAAATATGGCGCAGCAAATGCGTCTTCATGAGCTGCATTTGGTGGTCCCGGGAGTTCGTTACATACGTATGTCGTTTTTGCGAAGAATCGATTTCCATGTCTACCGACACGGAAATCGATTCTTCGCAAAAAACGACAGAACTCTGTACCAAAGTACCGAGACCACCAAATGCAGATTAACAAGACGCGTTTTATGCGCCATATCTCAACAAAATTCGTTACATAATAAAACAATTATAAAATAATACGTACTTTGAATCGGAGGGCTTTTGGATGTTTCGGTACTTGTTGTTGTTGTTGTAACCACGTGATCATACATCGTGAACGTATGACGCTGTGATTGTGCAATACATATTATCTCTAACAGTTCCGTTGATTTAGTATTGGCGTCCCATCGATTAGGCACAGATTTTCATGTATATGAATTAATTAACCCTTTCACCCTTAGGTAACTGGAATGGATTTTGATATGTTAATTTGCAACCAATCTAATCATCACAAAGTGATTTTCAGACTAGTCCACTTATGAAAAGGGGGTGTTTAAGTTCTGAAATATATGAAAATTACTTGCAGATCCTGATGAGACGGCTCGTCACGAGCCGGCTTATGGAACGCCTTTACTGCCTCGTCATACCTCCAGCGTTGATGTCCTGTATTGCCAGCGTTATATTTTATACAAACATCTTTATATTATTTGCTCACAATGTGTTATTATTTGCTAACTTCTTTATATTGTGTACGAAAGTCTTTGTATTCTGTAAGAACGTCATTATATTATATAAACACACTTGTATAGTATTTGCCGACTTTGTGTTATTATTTGCTATCGTCTTTATAGTGTGTACGAATGTCTTTGTATTATGTAAGAACGTATATATATTATTTGCTATCGTCTTTATAGTGTGTACGAATGTCTTTGTATTATGTAAGAACGTATATATATTATTTGCTATCGTCTTTATAGTGTGTACGAATGTTTGTATTTGTATGTAAGAACAAAACGATATATATTATATACACACATCTTTCTATTATTTACTCACATTGTGTTATTATTTGCTAACGTCTTTGTATTGTGTACGAAAGTCATTGTATTGTATAAACACACCTTTATATTATTTGCCTACTTTGTGTTATTATTTGCTAACGTTTTATTATTGTGTACGAACGTCTTTATATTATATGCACACACCTTTATATTATTTGTTCACCGTGTGTTATTATTTTCTAACGTCTTTATATTGTATACGAACGTCTTTGTATTGTTTACGAACGTCCATATATTATATACACACATCTTTATATTTTATGCCGACTTTGTGGTATCATATGCTAACTTCTTTATATTGTGTACAAACACCTTTATGTTGTTCCGTTTCG
>CM055269.1:46586623-46806623 GCA_029237695.1 Conchocele bisecta
GTATATGAAATATTGAAGCAGATCGGTCGAAGGATGAAGAAATTATGAGACATTTACCCGAGTGTTAAAGTTTTGTGACGGACGGACGGACGGACGGACGGGAGGACGGGACGCACGTCCCTACGAATGAATAATTGTTGGGTTTTTACTGTATAAAAATACCCAACAAGAGTACCCAACACTATCCTAACCCTACCCAATAAGATCCCCGTACGCTTAAAACAAGTACTCATTCGTGTGTGCGGACGGACGGACGGACGGACAAGGTTAACACTAAATGCCCCCTCCACTATCGTGGTGGGGCATAAAAATATTCCAAAGGGTGTTCGAGTTATGCTCTGGATACAAAATCAGAAGCACGAAACAACAAAGGGAGATAAGCAAAAAAGAATTCCGCGGAATCAGATGCCTCGCCTTGTGCCGCCTTGACCTCGAGCCTGGGCCCGAAAGCAATTTTCACTGGCCCGAACATATTATACAATTATTGACTAGTGAGCCATAGAATATCAGATTATATTCTATGACTCACTAGTCAATAATTGTTTTATTATATGATAATAGTCTGTATATAGCACTTACGACCTTATGCTACTAGACAAAAATTGAAAAAGAATTTTAAAAAAAAAATTAAAAAAAAAATGGAAAAAAAAAGTTTAAAAATTAAAAATAATAATGCTTGCTACTGGAGCCCAGAATTTTTTTTTAATAGTCCTATATTTATCTACATATATCTGCACAGGTCCACATAATGCCACAATATTTTCAACACAGTTTACGGAAATGTAATATACAAAAAAGAATAAAAATAATGCTCGCTACTGGAAATGTAATAATGTACCTGTATAAATTACCTGTAATAAGTTAGTGGTCAGTTAAAAAATTGAAAAAGAATGTAAAAAAAAAAATAAAAAAAAAAATGGAAAAAAAAATTAAATTAAAAAAAAAAAAGAATAATGCTCCCTACTGGAGCCCAGAATGTTTTTTAATAGTCCTATATTTATCTACATATCATATATACACAGGTCCACATATTGCCACAATATTTTCAACACAGTTTACGGAAATGTAAAACATCATTTACCTGTATAAATTACCTGTAAGTGGTCAGTGGTCAGTTGCACATGATAGCACATGCACAGGTGAATAGTCTGTATATAGCACTTACGACCTTATGCTACTAGACAAAAATTTAAAAATAATTTGAAAAAAAAATGAAAAAAATAAAATGGAAAAAAAAAGTTTAAAAATAATAATGCTTGCTACTGGAGCCCAGAATTTTTTTTTAATAGTCCTATATTTATCTACATATATATGCACAGGTCCACATAATGCCACAATATTTTCACAGTTTACGGAAATGTAATATCCAATGTAGTAATTTACCTGTATAAATTACCTGTGGTCAATACCGGACATTTGCACATGCTAGCACATGCAGCACATGGACAGGTGAATGGTTCTCCCATCCCATTGGCTATTGTTCTCTCTACAGGTAAGGTGTACAGAGCACACGAGAAAAAGTGTACAGAGCAGACGAGAAAACGGATCTTCATGCATTATTGTCCAGTTTGTAGAGTGCGCAAAACAAAAAAGGGAGATAACTCAAAAATTAGCTACGCAAGAGTTGTCATTCTTGTGCGCGACACACCTCCGGGTCGTGGTCTATGCATGTGTGAAGTTTCATGAAAATATTCCAAAGGGTGGTCGAGCTATGCTCCGGACAGGAAATCAGTGCGCGAAAACAAAAATGGGAGATAACTAAAACATTAGCTATGCAAGACTTGTCATTCTTGTGCACGACACACCTTCAGTTCGTGGTCTAATTGAATGTGTCAAACTTCATAAAAATATTCCAAAGGGTGGTCGAGTTATGGTCAATCAGTGCGCGAAACAAAAAAGGGAGATAACTCAAAAATTAGCTATGAAAGAGTTGTCATTCTTGTGCGCGACACACCTTCGGGTCGTGGTCTATGCATGTGTGAAGTTTCATGAAAATATTCCAAAGGGTGGTGGAGTTATGCTCCGGACACGAAATCAGTACGAGAAACAAAAAAGGGAGATAACTAAAAAATTAGCTATGCAAGAGTTGTCATTCTTGTGCGCGACACACCTTCGGGTCGTGGTCTATCCACGTGTGAAGTTTCATGAAAATATTCCAAAGGGTGTTCGAGTTATGCTCCGGACAAGAAGTGTCTGCGGCGGACTCGGACGCGGACGCGGACGCGGACTCGGACGCGGCGCGCTGTCAAATCCATAGTATCCCCCGACGGAGTCCGGGGGATACAATTAACAAAAGAAGTTCAGATTTTAGGTTGAATAATATCGTCGCTATGCAGGATATTTTAGTCAGAGAATGTGCAAATAGAAAAAGACACGCTAACAAATATAAGCGCACGGCGAACATAGCTGAAGCATCTAGTACGGTTCTGGCAAGTTTATCTGTAATGGGTGGTGCGGGGACTGCTGCAAAGGCTATCTACAATTGTAACGGTTCCACTTGCAGGGGTTTTGAGTGGAATTACCGTTTTATCTGGAATACTTTGTATGGTAATTAGGGCGGCGGGTGGAAAACTCGAGAAAAAAAGTAGAAAACATGATAGAATATCCATTCGTCTCGCTAGGTCTAAGAAAAATAGCATCGACGTTATGGTGTCCAAAGCGTTGTCTGATAAGAAAATATCAAATTTAGAGTTTGAATCCGTGGTGGAAGAAATGGGGAGATATGAAGAATTAAAAAATGATATTAGAATCAAGGCGCGCGCCACCATGCCCAAAATTGAGTGTACTAATTGGGATAAATTTAGGGTAAAACTTGGAAATAAAGTCGGAGGAAATGTTACAGCACCATTGTGATATTTTATAAAATAATTTTAAAAAAATAATTAATTTTCTTATAATTAATTATATTGGTGCAGTAAACAAATTTACATACCTATACAACATGTGTTTTTCACTGAGAATTACGCAGTAATCGCATAACAAATTCAGTTGAGGATTACACCGTAATCGCCATTGTACACACCGTCTGTGTAAATTGATACACTCGGCTATCAATTTACACATGGTTCATAACCCGTGTAATTGAAACATTGTCGTTACAACATAAATTAATTACTATGTAATAATAGGGGGTGTTCAGATTTAAATTACTTTTTTTTTTACAAAATTAATTATAAAATTAACAAAATAACAGGTATAATAGGTATTAATAAATAATTATAATTTGCACACCATTTGTATGTTGTATAGGAAACTGATGAGTATATATACGTTTGTTGACCTTACAACAATTAGTCTCATCTCGTGCATGCCATGTTGTTGATCCGGTATGACGTCCGTCTCGTCTGTTTAATGGTAGCAGTTTATAAATATGTGTGTATTTGGTGATGTAATTGCGTAGCTCAAAGGTGCCGGCCTAAAAGATTTCTGCCTAAGAGCTTGCAAATTCGGAAACCAAATTCACAAAATTAGGCTCACCTTACTTCGCTGGTTTCTCTGAATTCATGAATTGACAATGGGGTTAAAGACGACCCGTAAACTAGACTGTGAGCCAACAGATGCGTGGGCTTAAGAAAGGTCCCAACACCCCAGTGGCTGGGTGCCGGCTAAGAAATCTGCCCAGTCGCTGGGGTGTTGTGCACGAGTGGAGGCTTTTGCTATTTTTTGTTGTGCTTGTTCAATATATCTTTATAAGCGACATCGTAGAAATGTATATTCGTAAACGAATCGTTGGGTTTTAACAATTTTATATAATACACCTTAGTTTCATATCCGATACGCATTATCCGTCTTAATGTTTGTATTTGCCTCTTGTATAGTTCACATAATTGCCGGTATAATATTGTAAATGCAACGTTTTTATCGTAGCGTAATAAATTACGCTGATATTTCATGTACATTACGCAAACACGTCTTATTTGGAATTAATAAATCAGTGAACTACTTTCGGCAAGGGAGATAATCAATATCACGCGAATTATTTTCATACGAGCCAAGCAGATTGTTCTGTTTATTAGTATATATAGTTTTAATCTATCTCCTGTGATATATAATGATACATTACTGTGTTATGTTATGGGTACTAATACATGTTGTTTCAATAGCGTATCTCTGTAACGGTATCGTTGTAGATGGAGTTGCAAATAATTTAATAATTATTACGTTGAAATGGTTGCGTAATACTGATAGCACTTCTGTATAAATGTAATCGTCGTAAATGGCGCAATAGTCGTGAGGTTAAGGTCGCCGACTTCTATGATTCAATTACCGTTTCCCGAAAGGGTCGGGGGTTCAAACCTCGACTTGGTGAAAAAAAAAATGTCCATATATATTATTTTTGTGATTTTAATATTTTCACAATTTTATGATTTTAATAAAAATAGCTATAAATTGATAGAAACTTACCAACGATGAAAGTGTCTGTCTTTCAGTAATATATACACAGACAGTTTGTTACTGTTTTTTTTAAGTTAAGTAAGATATACACAGAGAGTTTGTTACTGTTTTTTTAAGTTTGAAGTACTGTCTATACCATATAATGTTTTACTGTCCCAAATCTATTTTTTTGTCTGTCACAATTAATTAATTTTCGGACAGCAAACATTTTTTTATTAATTTGAAATAATTATTGTCCTCCATCTCATCACAACACTGTTCGAACTGTGCATGTGGCTACCACGACCAGAATTCACTGGCCGCAAACACAGTAGCCTTCGGCGTCTATTTATTAAATTATTATTTTTTTATTTTATTTGAATTCCGCGTGAACGCTGCATTTTGTGTCAACACCATTTACAGAAAATATTGGTGATTTTCTAAACGAATATCGGAGAAATGCGGCTATATATTTTGTGTCAATTTTCAACACCATTTACGGAAAATAATTACTGATTTTTTAAAACAATATCGGCACAACTAAATACGGTGATAGAATTTTTGTCAACTTTTCAACACCATTTACGGAAAATATTACTGATTTTCTAAAAACAATATCGGCAAAGGTGTACCGAACTACTCTTTTTTTTAAATAACCAGCCGTCTTATAAATCTGTGTATAATAGAGTATATCGTTAATTGTCATGTTGTCTCCGACAGTGAGGTGTTGTGGCACACATCAAAATGACACGTCAATTTCAAAACATTGCCTCCAGGCTACAGCTGTGTGGTCAGATCAACACCTCGTCACACACGATTGCGCATTATCGATTTTTCCCCCACACAAAGCGACGTGTATTTACAACTAGATCTGTGTAATGTGTCGGGTGTAGACAAAGACCATACATAAATTCGTAATTAGTCACAGATGTAGCCTTAAAATATAATCGATTTCCTTAAATTACGTCCGCAAGTTGACAGATATTTTAGAGCAGACGTCATCGTAATTTGCCGTTATTTATTTCCAAAATTAGCCATATATTCTGTAAATGGCGTTGAAAGTTGACAATAAATTAAGACCAGATCAGTACATTAAATCGCTATCGACGACAACTGACGATCAGATGAGAGAGTAATACCATTTACGCGTATCCCATGTTAAATATACATCGTTATTATTTATGACTTTCGTAGTTTTTACCGAGAAATTCAAACCGTTTCCAATTATTGGGGAACATAATAGCATGATTAGCACACCGTTTCACTAAGCGGCGGCTACTCAGGGAATGGGATCACACGGTCTATTGTTTACACTGGATTAATGGCGTCCCCCATGAGGTCTCGGGTAAATCTTATTTTTCAATAATACGACTGTGGTTTCTTCCTTTTAGTGCTGACCATGTTCCAGCCGTTAACATTTTATTTAGCAGCATTACTTATGTAGTTAGTCTGAACATTATGCAGAGAAATTTGAATTGGACGGAATCGAGCGTTGTTTAAACTTAGTCCGGTTCATATGCACAGGTCAAAATATGAACTGAAAATGGCGCTTTGCGTGACAGAAATTCGTACGCGGACGAATAAAAAAAATATTTTGTTATAAATATCACATATAGCGAAACAAATGTAGCATCTACTGTTTTAATAATATGCATACATATTGTAATTAATGTTTAATAGTGATATACTTATGAATAATATACGATACTATGGTTTATACTCCAGCACTATGTTTTAAGGCTGTGTGATTTGCCTCAATATAAGCTGGATTAATTAATACTTATATTCATGCGCTTCATGAGAACATCAATACATTTAAAATATACAATATTACTTAAAGGGGTATCGATATGATACATTTTAATAATATAAATATTGAAAATACACATTACAATCGCTTACAACATAAGTTATTGATCGAAAATAGTCACTGCATCGTGACCTATTTGACCGCATTACCTATTGCGCGGGCACCTCATCATACCCTCTGTTTACATAGCTAACTGGGGGTATAGTGAGGTATGTTCGCTAATACAATGTTTGTGTAATGTATTCGATATCGTCTAGTGTTTTCATTTTATAGAATTTATATATAGGACTATAACCCCCGTATTATTCGTAAACTTCTTCCAATACAACCATTATAAGCTTTCAATTTCCATTGTATTTTATTATCCATTTTCTCTAATAATTGGTATTGTTTTTTCTGTTCAATTTCCAATATTATTGGGACTCATTTTGACTCCCTCTTTTCAAAATTATTTTCTCAAAAATTCATAAATTTGCTGTCGGGAGACAATTTCCTCGTTAACCATTTTTTTTATTTTTCGGGGGTGGTGGGGTTAGTATAGAGGGATGGAAATTATACTCCCTCTATACTACTAGGGGTTAAAGAGATATTGTGAAACAAGAGTGCCGCAAGTCACAAAATACGCCCGTCGAATATGGGCCAGACAGCGAAGATGCAGAAATGTGAAGCTGTCACCAAGGCAAGAAACATTAATGAGAATTTGAAAGTCTATAGCATTATTTCTTCATCTCGTTGTGCTAAACATGTATACTAATTTAGGCAGAGATAGAAAAGTAGAGTGTAAAGTAGAAATGATAGGGAATTGGATACAATAATGTAGACAACATGGCTAAGTTAAAAAGGTGATATTTGTGTTCAAAAATATTTTTTCGGCATAAAAACACCAAGGTGCACATCTTCAATATGTGTAGAGTTTCAGAACGATCGACTGAACAGTATCGGAGGAGTTGTGTACACAAACTCTGTACCGTATATAGAAATGTATAGAAAAATGTAGAAAAAATGGCTAAGTTAAAAAGGCGATATTTTTGTTACAAAACAATATTTTTTTCGGCATAAAAAAAAAACACCAAGGTGCACATCTTCAATATGTGTAGAAGACGTGTGTATAGTTTCAGAACGATCGACTGAACGGTATCGGAGGAGTTGTGTACACAAACTCTGTACCGTATATAGAATTGCATAGAACAATGTAGAAAAAATGGCTAAGTTAAAAAGGCGATATTTCTGTTAAAAAATATGTTTTCGGCATAAAAACACAATGCACAGGTGCACATCTTCAATATGTGTAGAAGACGTGTGTATAGTTTCAGAACGATCGACTGAACGGTTTCGGAGGAGTTGTGTACACAAATTATGTACCGTATATAGAATTGTATAGAAAAATGTAGAAAAAATGGCTAAGTTAAAAAGGTGATATTTTTGTTAAAAAATATTTTTTTCGCCATAAAACACGAAGGTGCACTTCTTCAATATGTGTAGAAGACGTGTGCATAGTTTCAGATCGATCGACAGAAAGGTTTCGGAGGAGTTGTGTACACAAACTCTGTACCGTATATAGAAATGTATAGGAAAATGAAGAAAACATGGCTAAGTTAAAAAGGCGATATTTTTTGTTAAAAACATTTTTTTCGCCATAAAAACACCAAGGTGCACAACTTCAATATGTGTAGAAGACGTGTGTATAGTTTCAGATCGATCGACTGAACGGTTTCGGAGGAGTTGTGTACACGAACTATGCGCTTTTTCTTCAGCCGCCCGCCTGCCCGCCGTGCGGTAAAACATAACACGTACCGTTTTTTAAAAACGGTCGTACAAAAACAATAACTTTAACGCATTCCTGTTACAAAACCGATGAACATTAAGTAAATAAATGACCTTGACCTTGTGAAAAAACAATAACTTTAACGCATTTCTGTTATAAAACGGTGAACATTAAAAGTAAATAAATGACCTTGACCTTCAGAATTTGGATGTGGGGGTGTGCGTAATGAAGCATCATCCCTAGACAAATATTGATGTGAAATATTATGAAAGTCTGGCAAGGATTTAAAGAGATATTGTGAAAAAAGAATAACGCATTTGCCTTACAAAAAAAGCGGACGACGCGGACGACGACGACGACGCGGACGACGACGACGGAAAAAGCGCCGACTATAGTCGTGCCTCTGCTAAAGCAGGCGCGACAAAAACAATATGTTACCGTACTGCTTGCATTTGTGCGCGAAGACGCTACTTATTCAAATGGCGATTACTAGATTGGCTTAACGGAAGCGAACGAACAATTCCACAATTAGCATCTACGGACTCCAAGGTTTCTGAATGTGCGAAGACTTTAATTCTGGCTATTACCCAGTTCGAGCCATGAAGTCTCGAAGTTCGGGGAAAATCGGACAGTACTGCTTTCTGCTTGCCGTCGCGGGTGAAAACGTCACTATTTCAATGGGAGAGTACTACACATTGGCCGTACGGAAACGAACAAACAATTCGAGAATTAGCATCTACGGTATCCAGTGTTTCTGAAAGTGAAAAGAAACAAAGCGTAGCTGTTATACTTTTCGTGCTACGAAATCTCAAAATTTAGAGAAAAATCGCTTCGCCTCAGGTAGCGAACGATTCCTGCATTTTTGGACGAAATGGCACGACTTCAAACGACGATTACTACATATTGGCTGCATTGAAACAAACGAACAATTCCACATTTAGCATCTATGGATTCGAAAGTGTCTGAATGTGCAAAATATTTAATTCTGGCTATTACCCAGTTCGAGCTATGAAGTCTCGAAGTTCGGGGGAAATCGGATCGTACTGCTTGCATTTGTGCGCGAAGACGCTACTTATTCAAATGGCGATTACTACAGATTGGCTTAACGGAAGCGAACGAACAATTCCACAATTAGCATATACGGACTCCCAAGGTTTCTGAATGCAAAAGGGCGAGACAATCCATGACATGGTGGTCAAATAAAACATTGACACATCAATACACCATAAGGAAGCTACATGTCGAGTATCAAGTCTACACGTATTAGGGTTTAAAAGTAAATAGAAAATTAAAAACACTACTGCACCCGTTACAGTTTAAAGGTTTTACTATTTGCAAGACAAAATTGCAAAAATCTAAGTTCAAATATGGGAGATAATGACATGTGGGTCGAATAAAATATGACTACAAATGTGGCCTGTCCGCACACGAATGCCCCCGTGGCAGCCAAAGAAAACGAAGGCACATTTGAAAAACACAAAATGCCATAGGTTCCTGAATTTGTCACACCATGATAAAGAAATGCAGTGTGAAATATGAAGCGGTTACATGAAGGGACACAGAAATGTACCAGAGCATTAAATGTGAGACCGACGTATGTACACGACATGACAGGACGTATATACATGTACGGACGCCGGTGGTGGGATGGGAGGTGGGATGGGGAGGGGCACAAGGCACAGATGGACACGTGTAACACTGAATGTGCTTTCTATCGGGCATAACAATTAAAAGCAGCAGGTGACGACATTTGTCTCAGTCTTCCGAGTTAAGACACACATCTTCCTATTATTGCAACATTAGGTATGTGATACAGCAATGTAAACTAGATTGGCTAGTAAGCGAGGCTTACGGAATACTCCCCGCGTGGGCCCAGGTACTCCTAAATAGGTAAACAAAATCCCAAGTGTGTGGCCTTGTGACATTGACTTTGGGCTTAGCGGGGGACGGCACGAACGTGAATTTGTCACAGGGTGGTAGAGGTGCATTGAGATATGCATGTGTGAAATGTGAAGAAGATCCTAGCAAGGAAATAGAAGTTATAACCGATTTATCTGATGTTAAATTTTGTAAGGAGACTAAGTATGTGACCTTTACCTCGAAATCAGCGGGGATTTGTCACAGCATTGACGGTAGAGCCTTGGATGAATGCATGCATGAAATGCTAAGAATTTGCGATGAAAGAAATGGAAGTTACAACATATTTCTCTGATGTAAAGTTTGTAAAGAGACTAAGTATGTGTCCTTGACCTTGGGATTAGCGGGGGTTGGACGGTCGTAAATTTGTCACAGCATGATAGTACAACCCTAGAGGAATGCACGAGTGAAATATTAAGAATTTTCAATGAAGGAAGTAGAAGTCATAACTTATTTCTCTGATGTCAAGTTTTGTAAAGAGACTAAGTATTTGACCTTGACTTTAGGATCAGCGGGGGTTGGACAGTCGTAGATTTGGCACAGCATGGTAGTAGAGCCTTACAGGAATGCATGTGTGAAATATTAAGCATTTTAGATGAAAGATATAGAAATTATAACAAATTTATCTGACGTTAAGTTTAGTGACGAACGGACGGACGGACAACCCGACTCCAGTATAACCTCCTCCCCCCCCCCCCACCCCCCTCCTTCTCAACGGTATAAAGAATTAATATGTGAATGAAAGATGTATAATATGTGAAGGTTATACATATTTTCACTGCCTGTAATATGATCTGATCCGCATATCACCCGGACTCGGAGTCATCAATCTCGACCCATTTAATGTTACATGTACACTATACAGTAAAAGTTAAAATGTACTCATGGTAAATTCATGGAGACCAAGAAAAATGTCAGAACACTGTACAGATAAAGAAATTAGTCCTGAAATATAAATAATTCGCTGTATCTAATTGGCTACATGTGTGTTTGTTTATTGGTGTTTATTGGTGTGTATTGGTGTTTAACAGCCTATCAACAGCTAAGGTCAGTTAAGGCCGTATTTAACCTGCTGCATTGCGGGCGAAAATCCCAAAATCAGAACGAAATATTTACACCCAGAAAAAATATATTCAGCCCTGAAATTAGGATAACCCGACATGGTGCCAGGTCCATACCACACCAAAGTATTGTAATCAACACCCCTGCCCTGGTTGGCGGCACGGTAGCGTTATTACTGTTTATCTGTATTTCAAGTTATTAACAACAATCGTCTGAACTCGTACTTATTTATTAATGCAAGAGCCCCGTGTCAGGATGGCTCAAATGAACTTAACTAATAATACTATGTGACAAAGTACTAAGTTACTCAGCGTGACGGGAATTAACTGGTTATCTGAGTCGACAGTAGGTCACTAGCGTTTACTGACAATATGAGTGGGTCAGTCGACTGACAAGTTAATTAATGAGTTGCGCAGCTCGCCTCCTTTATATATACTGAGCAAAACTAGAAACGTCCCTCCATGTTTAAGGAAAGATTCATCAAAAACCAAAAGGGTTACTTTTAAAAATCAAAATGGAAAAACAAGTTCATTCATTTCTGTATCAAAGCCAATAAATTGCATTTGGATATCTTGTTAAATATTCGAGAGATAACCGGCCAAGGGCGGTAGGGGTCAAATCAAAAATCACAAAAACTCAGAAATGTGTTACTTAATGTTTAGAGATGGAATTTCAATCAGTAATGTGGCAAATTCAGTAAATCTCGTTAGTACCGAGTGTGGCCACCATTTGCATGAATGCATGCAATTGATCCTACGCCGCATCGATCGTGACGTAACGCAATACCAGTGCGTTGGGCAAATTCCTCCATTCCCGTTGTAACGCCCGTGTAAGATCGCGAACATTGTCAATCTGATGGTTAGCTCGTGCTTTGCGGCCCAGCTCATCCCATATGTGCTCAATGGGATTGTGATCCGGGGAGACCGCGGGCCATGGCATGACGTCGACGTTGTTTTGCTGTAAGTATTGAATGGTGACCCTGGCTACGTGAGGGCGGGCATTGTCGTGCATCAATGTCACACCAGGACCATGCTGACGGATAAATGGTAAGGCATGTGCATTTAGCACATCTGCAACATAACGTTGTGCATTGATGTTGCCCTGTTCAACAACCAAATCTGTCTTCCGGTTTCCCATGATCCCACCCCAGACCATTACGCTCCCTCCCCCAAACCTGTTCTTCTCAACAATGCAACAATCGGTGAATCTTTCATTTTTACGCCTGTATACCCGTAATCTTCCGTCAGCATGACTAACTGTGAACCGAGATTCATCGGTGAACAAAACTCGGTTCCAGTCAGCCCTTCCCTCCAGTTCAGATGACGTCGCGCCCATAACAGTCTGGCAGCACGGTGACGATGGGTCATTATCTGACCAGTGTACGGGCGGCGTGCCCGGATTGGTTGGGCGTTACGACGTAACCGGTTGCGAATGGTCTGCCCCGAGACACCGTATCGCCTAGCAGTGACTGTGGCTGCCAATCGACGTTGACGTAAGTGCGTCAACGTAATGTAACGATCGGCTCTAGCGTCGTTACACAGGCCTACCAGGTCGCTGCCGGTCGTGAACAGCCCCAGTCTGCTGGTACCGGGCTGCAAGACGATCAATCGTCTTCCGACAGCAACCAAACCGAGGCGCGACAGCCCTGGCGGCCATCCACCCGCAAGCATCCCAATTGTCTGATTTCGCTCGTTTTCGGAAAGCCGTGGCATATCGAAAACAGTGAAAAATTAAAAAAGTTTTTTAATTTTCCGAATAGCCCCTATCGCATGAATGGTACGACATGAACTGAATCACCTTATCGATGACAAGTATAGCGTGCACGTGCAAAAAGTGGAAATCAACGTTCCGGTCACTGGCCGCTATGTAAACCGTGTGTATCGGCTAAACTCTACACGATCGTATTCTGAACATCGCCACGGTTTAAAATACATGTACTTTGAACATGTGGTACATACATAGACAGAGCTACACCGGCTATAAAACAGGGACGTTTCTAGTTTTGTTGAGTATAGATGAGATGCGAGCAGCAGCCGTGCGAGCCCCAATCGAATTTCCCGCTGCAAATAATTCCAACCAATCACAGCACAGAAAATCAGAGACGCAAGGGAAAATGTCGGCCATATTGGATACGCAAAATAACAAGTAGAAATCCAGTACACAAACTGTCATGTAGAATAATGACAAGTTTGGTCTGTGCGGGCGCTACAAGAGCAGATAGCGACAGTGTAGATCTTTGCAATGACATATTATTCGGTGGTTGAAAGGATTTACTGGAGGCTGCTCGCACGGCTAAAGGTAGGCAAGTTTACATGAAGTTGGGGAATTTACACTAACGCGCTCGCTAAACTTGGTTATACTGCTATGAATACCACTATTCCTTGCGCGAGCGGGTACTTTCTAGGGACTATAATGAATAGTGAATAAGATTATGCCGATCCTGGTCAGACAAAAGTGTAGGCTGAGTTTAAATGTGATAAGAAATAGCAGTCACCTGCAGTGTGAATCGAGGGGTCACGACATTGATACCAGTACCCGACAATGACCAATAGTCGGCAACTGTCAATGATCAGGGGCACTCAGTCCGACCAGGATGACAGAATCTTGTAGTGGAACCGGAGTTTCACTACAGTATCTTGGCCCCTTCCGCTAAATTAGGATTACAAATAATCGTAATTACGAATACTCACATAAGGGGTATAACCAGATTCAACCGTCATTCCAGTTGGAATTCCGTTAAGGATGAACTCCGACCGTTAATCATGCTAATTGCCCATTGCATTCTCCCACCAGCCACCTAATTAACTCAATGGTAACTGAATGTGATTTTGGGTGAAGTATGTAACAAATTGACAGATTACTTACTTGTAAAAGCTATATACATGTCACTATAATAACATGTCCCTATAATAAACAATTTACTTACGAATATGTTATGACCAAACAGTTCCTAGGTATTTTTATTTAGTTCATGTAAGAATGGCAACTGTTCAGTCCGATCACCAGTAGCCAGCCGATTTCATCAAAATTGCAAAGTATACTTTTCTAGCAAAGTATACTTTGAGGGAGTAATCATTTATTTTTCCTGAAATGCATTATTTCATATAGAACTAACAACTGCATATATTTGATGATTAAAATCATGCAGAATTATTATACTGAATTATACTGAATTTATTACATTATCACAGCCAAAATGGCTGTGATAATGTAATAAATTCAGTATAATAACAATTAATAAATTTATCCTAAAATTTAAAATTCCTCCCTCAAAGTATACTTTGCTAGAAAAGTATACTTTGCAATGTTGGTGAAAGCGGCTACTGGGACCGTTTCACTAAACTTCGTACGACTAAATGTTCATAAAATTTCACTTGGCCCCTTCCCCTAAAAGTAATACAAATAATCGTAATACTCGCATAAGGGGTATAACCAGATTCAACCGTCACATACAAAGCCAGGTCTCCAGTCCGGATTCCATTCCGGTAAGGGTGAACCCCGATCGATAAATTACCCATCACATGCTCCCACCTACCACCCACATTAACTGGCTATAACACACGGGCGGATCCAGCATTTGGGAAATGGGGGGTTGTTTAGTTGCGAAGGTAACTCTTGCAATAACTCCCGTACCGTCCGTTCGCAACTAGGGGGCTGTCCTATTTTCCAGCTCTTCGAAATGCACTTTCCTGTGTTTTACTGCCTTGAAATCTATGTAAACTCCGTGGCTGAACGGGAGGGCGGGGGGTGCAACCCCGGAACCAACCCCCCTCCAGTTCCGCCAGTTATGCATGGATGGATAAGCAAGGTATGATGTAAGGCCGTAACAGGTTACTTGTATTTATAGTCATACATGTACATTTGTATTTCTCCATAATGAGATTACTTTTAACCCTTTCAACAATAAGTAATTGGCATGGACTATTTCATATTAGGTTTGAGACCGTTCCACTATGAAGAAATGGGGGTGGGGGGGGGGTGGGGGGGGGGGGGAGTCTACACTCGGTTACTCAAAGTCAAGGGGACTGAGGAAACTAGTGAGTTATTTTATATGAAAACATGTACTTGGGACCAAGAATTTGACTTTGAGTTATCAACAGTTTGGAGAGTTTGAGATAACCAGCATAGACTGTAATTTCGTAAAAAATAAAATAAAAAATGTGTTCATAGAACACGGATGCCCCCACCTGCCTGCCGCCTTGACAGTAAAATGGCACCGTTATTACAAAGCTAATCCCTTGACAGACATTGTGGGCAAATATAATTGAAATTGGTGAAGGAGTTATTGAGAATAGATTATAAACTTAAACGAATTTGCCTTACAAACACGGTGAACAAGTCCCCAGTGGCCTTGACCTTGGGTGTTCAGGCGTGAGTCGTATGCCAAACAAAGCACCATCCCTAAACAGACATTCTGGGCAAATACTGAAATGGATGAAAGAGTTATTGAAAATGAAAATGTATTTGCCTTACGGACGCACAGGGCTAAAACATAATGCTCACCCCCCCCCCCCCCAAATTGGTGGAGGCATAAAAATCTCAACAAACGGTGCAGATCTTGAAGAGATCATGATGTACACTGTTTCCAAATTTGCAAATATTATAATATTATGAGAGTTCTCTAGTGTTGAAAGGGTTAACCGTTGTTGTATACATCCTGGCCCATTACAGTATACCATGCCTGTTGAAAACCACAGATGTGTGTCTTCCGACCACTACGGCATCTGGGCAAGGTCCGGGTTGCCAAAACATGTAATCGCAGATCTCTGGGTTTACACTGGTTGTTGAGCAGCTAGCACATGCATACAACCAGATCAGATAAGGATCTGAATAGTTCGTTAGAAGTATCAGAAGTCAGGGCTGCAGATAAGGCTAGCAACCACCAATTAGTTTTAATATACAACTTAACCGATTCCTCCAAATATGGCCATTCTCTCACACTTTCACTATTCGTATGAATGCTGTGGAACCTACCTTTTCATAACCTGCAACCTGTCTGCACCGGATTTTCACTAATTAAACAATACGTTCACTTACTCCTAAGAAAGAAAAATTCAACCTTGTCCAGTCCGCCATATTGTTTATCATCAAAGTGTCATGTGACGTAATGTTCACATCACGTGACAAGCAGGCTCAGTAATTTCTTTTAAATGCTACAAATATGCTGGAAACTGGTGTTAAAAACACCCCAACATGTTTCTCAAGTAAAATTGGGCTGTAATGGATCAGGATTTACAAGCAAACTGGGTCTGTGGCCTCAAAACGTCTGCACTATTTTTTTATACCGGACTACTAAAGCATACCCCCTGGCCGATGTGTATTATATTTAGCACAGTGATACCATAAGGAATTAGTAAATTAAGTATTGTCACTAATCATTTCTGAAGCAATTGGGTATTTCAAAATTTTAATTGGGTAAAATACTGTTTACACATCAGCAGACAGCAATTATTGAATAGCTTGTTACGAAATAAAAACATGTCTTGGCATTTCATTAGAATTGTCAACTTGGAGACAATTCCAATGAAATACCAAGATGTGTTTTCATGGAAAATAAGAAAAAATATGCTATATTTGTGGTCTGTTTATTGTTTTCTGCTGCATGATAAAGGTACCACAAATTGTTTGATACTCGCTACTTTTGATTCGCAGCTTATCTGGAGCTCTGAGAAGGGTTTGCATGACGCAATAGTGAACAGTGAAAACCCTGGCACATGGCAATCTGGAGACATATATTTTAAAAACTTCTTTATCATTTCTCAACAAAAAAATGAGATGTACATTGTTTATCTTCATACAAATAACATATAAACAACCAAAACAGTTGCTCATCAATGAAAAAGACCCATGTTTGTCATGTTAGGTCATATATGGGTGTGATTGGAGAAATTGTGTTTATGTGATTTGTGATTATGTGTAGCACCTGATCAAATAGAACACTCCTGTAGTCTAATAACGAGTGACTAGTGTTTTATTGATGGATGGCGAACAGTGCAGATCCTGGCCAGACTGCAGATGCACAGTCTGATCTGGATCTACACTGGTCGCAAAACCCCATTTCTCCAGTCACAGCCACATTATGACATACATGTATATCCATGTACATATAGCAATAACGGCAAACAACAACTAAACATGCATGTACATTGATATTCTTATACATGGTTTTAAAGTCAATATGGTTACAATATGGACGTCACGTAAGACTACCAATACGGTTTCACACTATTTTGATGAAGACCATGTGGTTGAAAATTTAATAAAAAGAGTGACTTTAACCCTTACAATGCTGAATTAATTTGTGTCGTTTGCTGAATATTTTTTATTTTTCCATTTTTCTCATCAAAAACTTGGTTTGGGAGCACTTTAGAATCATTTCCAATGGAAATGATTCTAAAATGCTGCCAAACCATGTTTTTACTGACAGAAAAGACAACATATGAATTAACAGCAGACGACTATTTTCGGTTCCCGCATTCTAAGGGTTAAAACAATGTGTATTAAATGTGTTTCCCTTTGGAGGTTATTGGAAATTACTATGACATTCTTATAGCTCCACAAAAAAAATGCAATTTTCTTGATGCAAAGCATAAAGTTTATGACGATGAATGCTGGAGTGTCAGAGCTCCAGTTAAGGTGAGTAATTTGATCAACTTTGGGAAAACTTCTTGTTATCTCTTCGCCAAAATTGGCAAGTTGGGAGTGCTTTAGAATCGTCTCGATGAGACAATTCTAAAGCAATCCCAATTTGCCATTTTTCGTGAAGAAAAATATCTGGAAAATTTGGTCCAATTACGCACCTTAATTGGACCTCTGGTCCGAGGGTATGTGCATTCCAACATGTTCATGGGAGCTTTCTGCTTATTTTCATGAGCAACCCAATTTTAATAAAAACATAATATGTATGACAGGGCTCCAGATAAGCTGCATATTTGCTTAAATACCCAATTAAAATTGCCAAAAACCCAATTGAAATCAGAAGTAGCGAGTATCAAAAAGCAATAAATATTTTGTGGTACCTTTACCATGCTGCAGAAAACAATAAACAGACCACAAATTTCGCATATTTTTCGTATTTTCCATGAAAACACATCTTGGTATTTCATTAGAATTGTCTCCAAGGAGACAATTCTAATGAAATGCCAAGACAAGTTTTCATTTCGAAGCAAACTATTCACAATAATTGCTGTCTGTTGATGTATAAACAGTAGTGTGATTTTATTTTACCCAATTAAAATTTTGTGATGGAGTAACAATACTCAATTACTAATTTATTATCTGGAGCCCTGTGTATGATATTTGCTTCCATGTCAAAACAATGTAAATCAAGACAACATATAACCATGATAACATGGTGGGAAATTATTCAGCATCCAAAACATAACGAAAACATGAACAATGATCTCAACTGGTCATACAGTTGAACCGCTCTAAACTGCACATCCCGAGAAGTCTTCATGGGGTCCAGTTTAGACAAATTTCACTGTAATGCATGCATATATGGCTGTGACTGGAGAAATGGGGCTTATGGGTTTTGTAAACAGTGTCGATCTAGATCAGCCTGTCAGGATCTGCACTGTTCGCCATTCCATCAATGAAAGACCCATCATGCTTCTAACAAGCAGAATAGATTGCTATCCGTGTACAGGGGTGTGCTGTTTGATCAGGAGCAACACTGGTCACAAAACCCAATAATTCCAGCACAAAAATAATTACACAATTCCCTAACATTTGATTGGTCCGTAGCAAGTCACTGTCCAAAATTTATATCCCAGTAAACTCCAATGCCGAACTACTTTCCGTAACCGTCAGGCGCAGTTAAAATAATTCTTAAGAAAACGGAAAATAAACACATTTTCTTGATGAATTTATTTCAAATGCTGGAATTATAAGGAATGAATGGCCTTTTTGTGGAATTTATCGGGGATATAAACTTGGAAAAGTCGCGGGAATACGAGGCCTTAAAAAATTGTAATTTTTTATCGCTTCGTCCACAGGCATTTCTATCGTGTCTTGGATGGTCAATTTATTGTTTGTATATATATACATAAAACACCTTTCTAAACAATGTACAAAACAATTCAAAAGTTCCCGGGTGTAAATATAATAATACTTAGAATTATTATATTTACACCCGGGCACTTTTTAATTGTTTTGTATATTGTTTAGAAAGGTGTTTTATCTATATACAAACAATAATTGACCATCCAAGACACGCTAGAATCGCCTGTGGCTTCGTCCAGTATTCCCGCGACTTTTCCAAGTTTATACCCCGATAAATTCCACAAAAAGGCCATTCATTCCTATATTAACTCCATTTCTCACAGCCACAATATGACCACTCTGAGATGTGTTTGTGTACTTTGAAATTATGAACAGGCACTACTATAAGAGATAAATCAGAGCGTATTTTACGCAACTATTTTAGCAGAAAACGCATTGATTATCAAAAGTGGAGTACAAAATACGCACAGCAATGTGACAATACGCATTGATTTTCAAATTGAGTAGCGAAAATAATTTCATAAAGTTGAAAATTCACTTTTGAGCTGCAAAAATTGCAGCTCAAATAAGTGAATGTTTAACTTTGTGATAGTTTTTTATCATTTGTTCCCTATTTAGTAATGAAGAACATCAACAATTAATTTGTAAAAATAAAATACGCAATGATTTTTAAATCAGGGAGTATAGTATGCTTTAGACACAAAATTTATCTGGAGCACTAATAAATGTAGAATCTCATTTGAACCCTTTGAACCCGAAGACTCGCTATAGAGGTTTATGCAAACAGAGCATATCCAGATGAGCCGGCTCATAACGAGCCGTCTCATCAGGATCTGCATTTTTTGCAAGTAATTTTCATATTTTTGAGAACAAAAACAACCCCTTTTCATAAATGGACTAGTCTGAAAACCATTTTGGGACGGTTGGATTGGTTGCAAAATTAACATATCAAAATCCATTCCAGTTACTTAGGGGTGAAATGGTTAAGGACCACCAGTTGTTGGTTATTCTGTCTGATGTGACTGGAGAAGCGGAGCTTTTATGACCAGATTAGATCCTGATCTGTTAGCACACCCCCTTGCAGCCTGAGGAGCTATATTGCTCATAAGATTCAGAACAGGTGTTTCACTAATACCAGATGGCCGTGGCCTGCATGTAGAGCCCGCTGAGGCATCTGCTGATCTCAGGGTAAGATATATATAATGTAGCAACAGATACATTGAAAAACAAGAACTGGCATCGTTAAACGAAGCTAATCCCCTCGCTGGCAGCCTTGATAATAATTGAAATAAAACAAAATCAAGTTCCTCAGTGACCTTGACCTTGTGCGGTCAGACGTGGGTCATATGCAAAAGAAAGCACCATCCAGACACACATTGTGGCCAAATATATCAAAATCGATGAAGTGGTTGACGAGTGAAAAAAGAAAAAAATTGGACAAAAACTTTAACGCGAACTTCTAAGTCAGTTGATCTTGACCTTGGGGCACAGGGTCCGCAGGAGTGGGACACATAGTGAACATATGGATAATGACCGATAAGCATACAAAGTTTGAAGCAAATCTGACTTACGATTACAGAGATAGTATGTATGTGAAAAGTTTGACGCAAATTTTGACTAACTTTAACACAAATTCATTTGACCTTGGGGCGCAGGGGTCGCATCAGTAGGATACAGCATGAATATATGGATGATGACTAATAAGCGTAAGAAGTTTCAAGTCAATGTGACTTAGGACAGCAGGGATATAAGGTATTTAAAAACTTTAACGCAGATTTCAGATGGACTGACGGATGGATGGAAGTCATTGTGATCACTATGTCTCGCTTTCCGCAAGCGGGCTCAACAAAAATGGTAAACAGTGGAAACCCTGATGAGACAGCATGGATGTGCAGAATGATCTGGGTCTACCCTGGTTGTAAATGCCACATGGCTCATTTCTCCAGTGTCAGCCGCATACCGGTATATGCTGCTTGGCAATTCCAACCTTGAGCAAACACAGATTTGTGCAACAAAATTGATCCATGATCTGATAAAAAACATAGTAGTATGTACATGTATTTGCATGTCAGTTGTTTTACAAGTTGACATTGTGCAAATGGGGAACTATATAAATTGCACATCTGCTATATAAACTGATGCCCAATTTTGTGCAAAAGATCTAAAGCATTTTTAGGGTATTTCCGTCAGTGCCAAGCACATACATAAATTATGTACCAATTAGGAAGTGAACACAAAATACAATCAATCTGTGTCTTTAGAATTTTCCAACAGAGACGATTTTATTCCAACTTTTCCGAGTTCTTCAATGAGTTCGCCACTTTTGTGCATGTCGAGCATGATGTCACAACCACCGACAAATTCACCACCCATATATACTTGTGGGATTGTCGGCCACTTGGAGAAATCTTTGACACCTGAAGTGAAAAATTGTATTGAAACTGTATTATAATTAATGGTACATGAACATCGGCTATAAATGGTATTAACGAAACCTGCATTACACATTCTTATCACAAACTACATGTATGGTTTATCATTATAGTATACATAAAATATACCAATAGAGTTTAAAAAATATAAAATTTATTCCACAGGTATGCATTTTTTTTTTCAAGGAAAAATATCACACAAGTAGGGAAAAGTTTAATATTTCCTGAACACTTTGCACATATATTATCTTATAATTAAAATTTTCATATTTAATGGACTTAAAATATCTTGGGGCTATGCTAAGGAGCAGCCGGGTAGACTTTGGCAATCTTCACAATGTGAATGTCGTTTTGATAATAATGGGAAGTTTCTATCGGAGTCCGTTTTGGAACAAGGTAGTTTAGACCTGCTGTCACATTTAGTTATTTCACTCTGCCAGATTTATTTCTGTTTGCATATAGAAATCAACAAAATCAGCCGTCATCATTTTGAAGGAACTATTTTTCTTTTCATATGAGAGCAAATCACAGTTTATTACTACGGTATCAAATAATCTTGTTTTATTCATGTGTTATAACTTATAAACCACCTGCTATTCTTCATGTATCTGGATCTGGAAAAATATAAGGCTATGGATGGCACTGTGACTGTAACTCTGATACAGAAAATATGGGAATAATTGAAATGGTACGTTTCTGCAACTGTTCTCCAACCAGCTGACCAGTATTCGGCATTTTGGAAAGAGAATAAAAGGTGATAGTGTAATTTAATGGACTTACACAAATGAGGCCTCTTGTAAGGAAAGGTCTCTGGATTTTTATTCTGGAAGTCGGCGTTTTGATGTATCACTAGTCATGCGACCCATTATGTTTGGGGGTAAATTATTGACAGGGGAGATAATTATAATATGTAGGTGCGCGAAAATTATGGACAAAGTCCTACTTCCAGAATTAACAATTTCTATCTTTCCAAGAGCCTCGCCAATGGGCGTGTCCTTTAAATTACACAATCACCAAAGAAAATAACCTTGTCTTAGATTTTCATCGTCCAGCACATTATGATACGTAAAGTCTGTGACTCCATGGAAATTCAGGATCTGTACAACCGCATTACTAAATCCACACTGTGGAGCATCTGCTGTTCCTTTCATGAAGACCACAATTTTCTTCTGTTTTATCAAGTTAACGATATGTTCTTTACTGCCGGTGTCAGTAGAATAGCGGGGTCCCAGAACTCGTAGGAAGGTTTGTACATTTCTAAAAACATAATTTGGCTTCAGTAAGCTATTCATTCTGCAAGAAAACGTGACTTGGAGGATGTTCTATAAAATGCAAGAATGTCACCTTGTAGTTGTTGTAATGTTGTTGTTGTTAATGGCTATTTCCGGTTTGATGGGGACGGGTTTAAATGAAGGCTCTCGATCGTGATCTGTTCTGACGGCAGTGATATGAGCTTCTTCATGTATCGATGGTATATATTAACTAGCCGACATCGGTTTTCAAATACATATCTTTTTTTTGGGTGGGTGGCGGGAGGTGTTATTTAATAATAATAATAAAAAATTAGACACTATTTTTACCGAACAATTCCGAAGATGCTTCGGTAAAATTCGTGTCTAATTTTTCTGTTGCAACAGCCGACAAACCGCGGAACTGTGCGAATGGGCCGAATGCAGAAAGCCTTTGATGTGGTGGATCACCATATCCTTCTAGATAAACTCTATTAACAGAACATTCATCCTGATTTGTGGTTAATTGTCAAAACTATGTATGAAGGGCTGACATCCAAAGTGAAGTGGGTGAATGAGCTTAGTTCAAGCTTGAGGGTACAGCAGGGAGTCCCACAAGTCGGCGTACTATGTATCCACGCACATTTACAAATCGTACATTAATGACTTGCTCCACGAGTTAGAGCACCATAAGATTGGCCTCCAGATCGGAAACGCGTTCGTGGGTTCTCCGTGTTACCCTGCTGATGATGAGGTTGAACTGCATATCATGCTGAATGTTGCTGCCAGATACTCCATCCAGCATAGGTACAATCTGCATCCGACAAAAAGCAAAGTAGTGGTAAAAGCAAACAATTGTAGAAACTCAACAGCCTCGTGGACAATGGGAAATACCATAGTAAACTCTGAAGACAGAACTGAACATTTATGCATCTTACGAACAAATACAAAGGAGAATGATATTAATGTTGATGAACGGATTAGTCTGGCCAGACGAACCCTATATAGCTTAATCACCACGTGTGTACATGGTACCAATGGGCTCAACCCGAAAATCAGCTATAAGATATATCAGACGTTCGTTTTACCGCGACTACTCTATGGGCTGGAAGTCTTGCATCTAAGCTCCGGTAACATTGAATCACTACAAAGATTTCATCACAGCTGTCTACGGAGATTCCAGTCATTGCCTATAAGAACCGCACTTGGTGCCCTTCAGCTTGGAGCGCTTCCCATCACGGCAGAATTACACAAACGTCAATTGAGCCTACTGTACTCTGTATTGAACTGTAATAGTGATACAATGAAAAATCTCCTGAGCAGATACCACGAGCTCAACTATAACAGTGCAAAGAGTTTCTTTACGAGAATAGACTCAATCCTGCTAATGTATAGCCTACCCAGTATCGAAAAGCTCCAGGATCAACGCCCGGCAAAACCAGTGTGGAAAGATATGGTGCGGAAAACTGTGAATCTCTATTGGACTCAATCTCTGAAAGATGACCTTGCCAATAAATCAACAGTGAAATTCATGAACATCTTGGTTCTTGAAATTGGTAAAACTCACCACTCGTGGGATATATTAGATACTACCATCACAGAAGTTCGTAAGGGAATTACCAAAGTCCGTATGCTGACTGGAACTTACATGCTGCAATCAACCAAATATAGATTCAGTAACCACACAACGACTCCGACCTGCCAGCTGTGCCAGCTGGAGGACGAGGATATCGTCCACACGATCACCAGATGTCATGCCCTGGCATCGCAACGCCGCCAATACATTCCCAAGATAAAAGCAGAATTGAACCGTATCCTGGGCTCGGATGTACTGTCACAGAGTTACAACAATAGAGAATCAATAACCAAGGTTATCCTGGACTGTTCCTGGTTACAAACCACCATTAATAACACTAATAGCACTGCAAACCTACACCTACTATGTAATAAACTCCATTTGGAAAGAGCTAAGTTACTGAGGGAATGATGGCTGCCGGTATACAGAGTGATATTTAGCATTTTCCAGTTACAATTTACTATTCTAACTAAACCGTACCTACCTACCGACAATATCTACAAGGGCTATCAACAGATGGGCCTTGGTGTGCCTATAGAGAGGCAGAACATACAGAGAAAAGCAGCGAAAGTAACGGAAGGCGGAAACAGTCGTTGTATCTGGGCTATTTAAGTTTTTAGCCCGATTTATGTTACGCCAGAAAACATACTGAATATAGCAGGCGAACTATTATAGTTATTAAATTAAAAAAATAGTTTGTATTGTTGTCCTTAGCAACACTCGAGAGACGCTTGAAAATATGCGCTTCAAATGATCTGAGTACAAATGCCTTAAATGCGCATTGAATATTTTATGAAAAAAGAAAGAAAAACAATTTGCAACGAAATGGAGTTTCATTATGCCGTATTTATTTTTAACATATCTTTTTCTCTCCCACACCCATGTCTCTCTCTCTGTCTCTCTGTCTCTCTCTCCTCTCTCTCTCTCTGTCTCTGTCTGTCTCTGTCTCTGTCTCTGTCTCTCTCAACATCATTAGATAGAATACCGCACCTATTGTGATGTTGTTTACAAGACATATTCAAGTGATCCATGATACTCTGTGAACATGACTAACAGAAACAAGTATACATTGCAAATGCTGTTTTATTGCGCCTGTTCGGTTGTGTCACGACCTATGCTGTATTCACAGTCCATGACACAAGTACCTCTTACCAACAGCTGAAGTGAAGCTGTATGTAAAAAGGACACAACTAATACGAAAAATAGTTAAAATGTGCTGAAAGATCACCAGGGATCGCGAAAATAATAGCTTCACTGGAAGGACGCACCTGGATAATTTATATAGCCGCCACGCTGCACTTAACTTCGCTGATGTGAGTTTAAAAATACAAGACATAATCAAACGATCCGGGATAATTGGGGAACACGACTACCAGAACAAAGTATATACATTACAAGCGTGCGTCTAGTGCACCTGTTGCTATAGTCCAGGATACAAACACATCTGACACAGCACTGGGTTAATCAAAAGTAAATGTAAACACAATTGATACAACGGGTAAAATGTGTATAACTCTCGAAGTGACAGTCGTGCTCAATGACAATTGGGATTGCGAACATTGGGAATAATATCACTGAAGATGCTTAGCCTTGTTATTTTTTCTTAAAATGATCGTAAATGTACTAATACAGTTTCTATAATGCCTAGGCTATTAATGTATTATATATGAAAAGGAAATATCTAAATTGTATCACTGCTTCAAATAAGAGAAGTGCGCCAATGACACCATTTAATGATAATAGAGAAGCTGTAACACCGTGGTAGTTACGGGAAGTAGCTCTGCAATACTACCACATACATGTACTACGGTACCGTTTATAGCATACTAACAGCATGGTAAAGCTATCAATTGGTCAATTTACTTTCATACACAAACGTCGCCCGTCATAGGTATTACCTATTTCATATTATTCTGATTAATTCCTGAAAATGTATACATCAACATAAAGTTCAAACACTTGACTATGAGTGCACATAAGGAATTTGCCAACATTTTTGTTTATGCAAGTCTTGGAGTCGAGTTTGTTTGGTTTATTCCATACCAATTGGTGGAACTCCCATTGAGTAGTCGTAGATGAAATACAGATGTAAACCAGATGTAAAACACCCCTGAAATAACATACACAATAATAAATACAATGTTCATGAGGTATGTTCATGATTAAACAAGAGTGCCGAATGTCACAATATACGCCCGTCGAGGCAAGGCCAGTCAACAAGGGGAGATAACTCATATTGACGGGATAAACATGTAAACCGAATTTGGTTATGATCGGTCAAGTAGAACTTGAGAGTTATTGCGTGGACAAGGATATAGAGAGCGAAAATTAAAAATGGCTGCCAAGGGGAGATAAGTATTGGATTTTTTTCAAAATCAATAAGCTTCTTTGTCTTGCCATGATAAACATGTATACCGAATTTGATTTGATTGGTGAAGTTGAACTTGAGTTATTGCGTGGACAAAGATACAGAGTGCGAAAATTAAAAATGGCCGCCAAGGGGAGATAAGTCATCGGAAATTGTTCAAAAGCAATAGACTTCTTCGTCTTGCCGTGATAAACATGTACACCGAATTTGGTTATGATCGGTCAAGTAGAACTTGAGTTATTGCGTGGACAAGGATACAGAGTGCGAACATTTTTCAAAAGCAATAGACTTCTTCGTCTGGCCGTGATAAACATGTATACCGAATTTGGTTATGATCGGTCAAGTAGAACTTGAGTTATTGCGTGAACAAGGATACAGAGTGCGAACATTAAACATGGCTGCCAAGGGGAGATAAGTATTGGAAATTTTTCAAAATCAATAGGCTTCTTTGTCTTGCCATGATAAACATGTATACAGAATTTTGGGTTCGATCGGTGAAGTAGAACTTGAGTTATTGCGTGGACAAGGATACAGAGTGCGAAAATTAAAAATGGCAGCCAAGGGGAGATAAGTCATCATCAACAGACTTCTTCGCCTTGCCGTGATAAACATGTAAACCAAATTTGGTTACAATCCGTCAAGTAGACCTCTAGTTATTGCGTGGACAAGCTGTGCCCGCCCGCCCGTTTTTTCAAACGGGCGTAAATAATTCCAAGTACACAGTTAACCATTTACCGTGCCATCTAATTACCAAGTTTATGGGTTATCGTGAACCGTAGTCTCTTCATTGAAAAGGTCAGTCCGTTTATAAGATAGGCTTAAAACAGTCCATCATTAACAATGTAATAATCTTACCACTAGAAACACCGATACACCAGAACAGCTCACCTATTGGATTATCGGACGAGTATTGTCCGTTACCAAGACTATCAGTCATTACTTCTGAATAACAGCTATGATTCAACCAATTATATAACACGTACCTTATACGATATGGGCTAATGAACTTAAGCACGTACTTCTCATATGTACACACTATAGTCGTATTACTTTGTATTACGTTGTATTATGGCGTCATATGCCGTACAACATGTTCAGAGCCATGTATCTCCATAACCGGGACTCGAACCAAGAAATAGCCGCCCATAAGCGATCATTTCATCGGCTCAAGCAACCCGTATCAGGACACACAACACGCTTTAAACATGTCAAACTAGCAATAGACAGTTACATTACATTATCTAACCATTTGCACATCACTAAAACTATATTTGCAAGTTATCAGTCTATGAACATGATATATTACAACAAATATGGTTAATAGGGTTTCATCTCAACGACATATTCCTGCATGTCAACTCTCGCGACCGCACTATGCGCTCGCTAGTCCCTGTTAAATATGGTAAGCATTTTGTCAGCATACATGCAAACTGTTAGTTAAAACATAATAGAAGTTAGTGCAGGGAAACACGTTTAGTTATACTACACCACCATGTTGTGATAACACGTGGCGTCCATTACACATTTGAATGTTTCCCTACCAACTGTCTGTCCGAATTACAATATATTTTAAACAAGAGTGCCGTGAGTCACAAAATACGCCTGTCGAAAATGGGCCAGACAATGAAGATGCAGAAATGTGAAGCTGTCACCAAGACAAGAAACATTAATGAGAATTTGAAAATCTATAGCGTTATTTCTTCCTCGTCTTGTGATAACCAGGTATACTAATTTAGGGAGAAATGTGTAAAGTAGAAATTATATAGAATTGGATACAAAAATGTACAAAAGATGGCTATGTTAAAAACGTGATATTTTTGTTTAAAATTATTTTTGTTGGCATAAAAACACCAAGGTGCATACCTCCAATATGTGTAGAATACGTGTGTATAGTTTCAGATCGAATGACGGATAGTTTCAGAGGTGTGTGCACAAACACTCTGTACCCTATATAGAATTGAATACAAAAATGAATACACAAAATAGCTAAGTTAAAAAGGTGATATTTTTGTTAATTTCTTCGGCATAAAAGCACCAAGGTGCACATCTTCAATATGTGTAGAAGATGTGTGTATAGTTTCATATCGATTGACTGAACGATTGTGTACACAAACTAAGCAGTTTTTTTAAACGGTCGTGTAAAAACACGCTTTTAGTCCAGTAAAACACGCGAGTCTATTTACAGTTCCCCCATTGAAATACAATGTATGCAGATGACACTAGGCTAGCCACCTCAAATTATTATCGTTTTAGCTTATACTTAACGGCGGCACTGGCTCTAGGACCTTGCATGCCGTCTCCCAAGAATGGGTGAAAGAACGGAGGTATAATTTTTTGAGAGAAGCCGGTAATTCGTATTTACAGAGCAACAACGAATTATCGGTACCCATTTAAAGCTGGGTGAACTGGAGCAGTGTGGATAAAGTGTCTTGCTCAAGGACACAACGCACGCCGTCCTTGAGAAAGACACTTTATCCACTCTGCTCAAATTACCTCAACAAGAACTACAAGACATGATGTCCACCTCGGGAAATCCCCACAGCTGACACTCAGTCCATCTCTATCGAATTCTCACTAGCAAGTGATATTCCTAGGCTACCGGGCCTGGTTCGTGCGAAGACACGCATGCATTTCACGGGAATAATAACCATGATAACCTACCACTGAATGCAATCTCACCGACTGGTCCCCTGCTCCAATACTACATAACCAACCATCAAGAACCGAAACACACATGTCCAATACTTGACCCCCGTCTATTAGTCGACAAACAACGTTGGAACCAGCTGTCAAAATGGGTCACTAGCAGTCTAAGGGAAGGAATTCATGTATTCCCGCTAACAGGGATATTTAGTAATGGATGACTTATCTTTCTTCCTAAAATATCACCTTGTCACACATATACACGCAGATCAACCTCAGCATCCCTGTAGTATGATCAGGGTATTCACTGTTCGCAACTTTGTCAATTGCTATTATCAATTTATATGGTCTAATACATTGAGAAAATATGGCCATGGTGGTGGAAATGGCGGCGCTATAGCAGTGTCGCTTGTCAGTCTGATATTGAACACGTTGTCAAATCAGTTTGCATAATAAAGTCAATATTGAATGCTACTGTGTGTCACACTGACAATTGATCGTTTCTGGTTTTCGGATCAAGCACGATCACATTCTCACTGCGTATGCCGTCGTTGTATGCTCCATTGTGCTGTCTTCCTTTCTTTTATATTACGTTATATTCTAAATGAACACCAAAACCATTACTTTAGAACGTGAAGTATTGGATATCAACATTATTACGAAACAATGAATATGTATATGCTAGTGCATCATGAGCCTCTGTAGGCTGGCTGTTATAATCAGATGTAACTTCTTGTAATATGTATATGTGTAACAGGTTGCACTATAATTAAACTATATACCTATATGCATATAGCCGCAGACTGGCGGCCCTACCTGTATATTGCACAGGTATGTGGCCGGGGACGACCGCGACACCTATTAATCGATGACACATCAAAGCAGGGATGATTAACTTTAAAACCACTGTACATCATGACCAGTTTCAGTGTATTCACTGTTCGCCCTCATGTAAGCTGTGATACTATGTTTTGACTAGTTATCAACTACACACAGATCAACCTCAGCATCCATATAGTCTGATCAGGGTCTTTATTGTTCGCCATTATGTAAACTGGTATATCGTATGTGTTGATCATTTATCAAGTACACATAGACTAACCTCTGCATCCGTGTAGTGTGATTGGGGTCTTCATTTTCGTTACATAAGTACCTGTCGTATGATAATAATAATGTTGAGACATAATTTTGTGTACAATTGTCATTCACCACATACACCATTTACAAAGAAGCTTCCATTCTAGTTAAACTGACTTAGTTTAAAATATATTAGTATGCTTCCTGACTCGTCTAGTATCCGCTGAAATCAACTATTATCTGTTCACAGCACATATGACAATAATCCCCTATCTGCAATTTGCATATATATAGTTATCAATCACATATTTAGTTAAACATTCCACACCTCGCTTATCGGCGGCCTACCTATGACCTCAATATCCGGAACTCGCGGCCCGGCCGCCATTTAAAATCGTCCGTTAGATGACGTAGAATTAAACCCCAAACTGTTATATTTCAGTGACATAATCTTCATCGCGTCCGTCTAATAGGCATATATTGCACGAAAAGATACACATTGGCAGGAGGTGCCCATTGTGTTAGTAACTAATGGTGTAACAGTGTATCGAAGGTACTTTTTCCCGTGTTACAATAACAGCTGGATCGAAAGCATTTCATACCCGTTTATAATAATAAGTCCACAAAGAGACCAAATTATGATGTGTGTTATGAGTAATTAATAGACCAGCGTTATAAATAGATTATCGAACTTGGAAAAGTGTGTGATTTGTCAGTTTGACGGCACGTTGCTTAGTTTCTCATTGCTGTTTTCATTCTAAAACTGAGAAATGTGACTCCACCAACTCGAACGCTAATGATGTCCCGGAAGTAGTTTACAAAGAAGGTACTCATGATTTTCCAATTTCGGTAACGAAAGACTTGTCAAATCACTCTTGAAAATCCATACGTATTTTGGGCCAGAACAAACCCCGGTATATCATATAATTGTTATATAGTATCACCACTTCTTTCATGCTTGAGAACAGTTTATCCTTGTATGGCACAAACCGGCTTTTGTGAAACTCAATGCAAATTGGACACAATGAATACCAAAACATGTAACCCGTCAAACGCCAAGAAAAAAGCGACCAGTTGGGTGATGGCCGTTCAATGCTACAAGTGTAAAAATGTGGCGATTTGAAAAAACTATGATACCATAATTTGAGATTTTTCCATTTTCTGTAAGTTCCATCTTAATTAGTTGCATGCGAGGAAAACATATCAAGTCAATAATGTATTTAGCTATGAAGATATAACACTTGTATTCGAAAATGGTATGTAAAATGGGAACAAATGTGTAAATGACAGTCATGCTCAGCGATCGCCAAGAATAGGAAAATAATAATATTATTTGAAGAATGCACTGGAATACCTTTTACAGCCACCACACTGCAATGTCATTCGCTTAAATATGTTCTATCAACAGTGTGCTTGGCTTCAGCCTGTGCTAGAGGGTATTTGCCTCATAGCTGTGTAAATACTTCACACAAATGAACATGTGAACAAAAAACGCAGTTGCAATGCATTTGCCCCTGCCTCATGTTCGGCAACTTTTATGGCTCTGTTGACTGACTATATGTCTTGTAAATATAACGCCAAACTATTGCGTGCTTGAACATTTATTGGTGCACACATATAAATATTACCTATAAATACACGTTTATAACGTTATATGAATGTGTTCGTTGTTCAGTTACTGCACGTGTATCATTTCTATATGTTTGCATGTACATGCGTGTTAATTATCATATAAATAATAACATTAAACATACAATGATACTTGTATTTCAGGTTAAGTACCTCATCATTGTCACCGACTCCAGATGCGCTGGTTTAGGTCTATATGTCCTACACAATTTCGACAGACAAATTACGACAGATCTTATTATCAAATCAAGAGAGACATTTCACAACGTTTTAATGGCATTTGCAAACAAAGCGTCTAAGCTACAAAATACCATTACACATGGTGGCACTATTATTGTTATCATTGCTGCAAGAATATGCAGTTTAACATCCCAGAGTAGATATGCTGGAGGGGTAGAGATATGCTATAACACTGGAAATGAAAATAACAGGACTTGATTCAGGACATTTCATATGCATACAAACATTCTACAGACAGTATAACCTATACAGTTGTTCACATACCCCCATTTTCACTTATCAAATCCGCTGAGGTTAATTTAAATAGGCGAACGTTACAACAGCTTATGTACAGAAACAGCTAGAAAATGACATAAAATATATTAATTTGCACATCTCACAAATGAATGAATTGCATGGTCAGACATCCATCAGATAGGATAGAGACCTGTTAGTGTGTCGTACTAAAAAAAGGGGTCGTAATGGTAATAGTGTAAAATATGTTCAGACTATTTCATACAAAAACCTATATGACGGGGTACATCCTCACAGTTTCTTATCAAACAAGTGGTATAACTTTATGTGCAAATCAGCAGTCCTATCTATTCTCAAAGATGTCCAGTCTGCAAGTTTGTCGTTCAGTGATAGCGAAAGTGAAAGTGAAAACAGCTGGGACTTCAAACGACGAAACATAAAAAACTGACCGCATGTAAATTATCACATAAGCTCTTTTGTCCTCTTACTTGCGTACTCATACATTCATAATCCAATCCATGTACTGACATTCCATTTTTGTAAAGTCATGTCTTCAAGCTTGTTCCTTATGGTCATTCCAACACAACAAAGTGATACACGTTCTTTCATATGGACTTATTAGCTTTACCCACGGCCGCGTCACATACAATTCGATATTCTGTTTAGTTCTATCATGCACATTGTTGGAAGTATGTGTTGTATATCATGTTTGCTCGTGAAATGTACGTCTGCAGAAATAGTGACTGCCTTTGTATAATAGTTATGTGCACAAAAGTATTATTATATTACCATGTCATAAACATAACAGTCTCCTAGATATTTCGTTTCTGTCTAGGCTTCTGTAGATGATACGCATTTACAGTGTGTATTAACATAGCTACGAACGCGTGAATATAACAGTCTCCTAGATATTTCGTTTCGATCTAGGCTTCTGTTGATAACACTGTTGAGCATTTACAGTACGTATCTCTGTGCGCAGGCATGTTTGTAACCATGTACGTCACATTCAGTACGTCACATTCAATACGTGATACATTTGTAATATAATCCACTCGGCGTACCGACACCACTATTTTTGTCGATAATCCGCATCGCAAGTAATTCTCTGCAATTACCTATACTTACTAGGAATATGATGGATTTGGCTTTCCCAGAAACATATATACACTGCGCATATTCATGTTTAATACGGACATGCAATAGTAATATATTTCGTGCATTTGAATAATATACGGTATTTACATATTTGAAAAACCACTATATTGTACTGTAGCAGATACCGCCATGCATATATACTCTGTTTTATTTCCCCATGTTGCATGTTATTCACTGTAATGGGATGTAAATAAAGATATGTTGAGTTGAGTTGAACAATCAAGGTGTGCACTTCATACATTATTTCACATATGTATTGCTTACTCATGTTTTGTGACATAAGCACATATATACATTCACTAAACTTACTTGCGTTAACTATGCAAATCAACATAAACAAATTACCTTAATATTGAAACATACAGCTGAATGACTGTGGTCAATGTGGTATGTACGCCTCGCACCCTGTCATTTTTGTAAATGTATACCGAATATACAATCTAAATTACACATCTCAGCATATTTACGCCAACTACATAAAACTGCCAAAATCCAAGTTGCTTCTCAAATGTAAATAGAGCGTATATGTAGTACAATATTTCCAGAACCATGAATGCCCGAAATGTACTACAACTAACACAAGGCCTGGAAATGTCCATTCGATACCAACCTGCCTTCATGAAGTGAACCACTGCTGGGAAAGGGTAAGCATATTGTATTGTGTTTCTTTTAACATTTCAGCAGTATTTAGAACGTTTCTTGAAGATGCAGCTGTCATTTACAAGCATACATTTGATTGTATATGTATAGTATGTCCGTATGCGGATCTAGTCACATTCTACTATTACAAGAGATGTACATTATACTTATGCGCAACAATGACAATACAATATGCCGTTGCAGTTACACCAATACATATAACTTCAGTATTTAAATGTCAACATTAATTATCCAAATACCAAGTAAACTTCTTTTTGTGCAGAGTTTGCTCGTGTAAATGGATAAATGTTCAGAAGTAATTGTACCTAGGGCCTTCGATTTACATCTTGTGAATTAACAACATTTCAAATGCATACCCCGAAAACTAAAGGTACTCCAAACAACCACAGTACCAGTGCTCATATTTGGTGTCCGCTATTTGTATCATAATTAGCTACTGCTTACTTAATACTTATACGTACCTTGCAATAATTATTACACTGTTGAAAAAAGTTAACTTTCCAATATTCATAGTAAAGTTACCAAATGGCAAATTCACTTCATACCTTGATGTCGCCTAATTCATAGTATCGTTGTACGAATATGTTCCTTGTTCAGTTACTGCACTTGTAAAAAAGATACAAGTCAACAAGCCCTATTTTGTTGTGGCAAGCTACAATTGCGAGTATTAAAACATGGATAATGAGTTAATTTGACAAACAGTGACTTGTAACAACTGAATATTTAAATCGAGTACTAATGTCGGAAATAAAACATTATTATTGCAGTTGTTCAGTGATTTACACACGCCGAATCACTGGCGTAGAAATACAAAGAGAACTACTTTAGCAGACAGCTACTTCCGGGTAAACACAAGTTTGCAAAATAAATACCAGTGTTATAAATAACCTTTATTTGTTGCTTGTACTTCTGGTATTGTGGCTAATTGCTGTTGACAACAGTTTTTAGAGATTCAACAGAGGTTGCCATGATAGATGAGTTAACATTAGCTGTTGATACTGGACGTACCGATGTGGTCAAATCAGTTTTGTCCACGTTGCAACAAACTGAAAGTCAAAATGAAAGTAAGTTGAGGCAAACTCAGGCATTGTGGTATGAACTACTAAAGCATCTTTAAATCATATCTAATTTTACTCTGATGTAAAATATCTACAATGGCCGAGACTCGCCATCTTTTCAACCAACGAAAGTGGGTTTAATTACCTTGGCTTGGGCCCTGTTCGCTAATTCAGTAATTGTAACACGCAAGAACATATCGATGGTCTAGTAACATAAGGTCGTAACTGCTATGCTTAGCTTAGCATAGCAGTTACGACCTTATGTTACTAGACCATCGATATATGGCAAGAAATCATGGCAGATGCCCTGGTAGGTGTGTTTGTAGACTAGTCTACATAAGGTCTACACATACTACAACTGCCTATATAATGTTAAACAATATTGGTGGTATCTACGCAAGAAGGCCAGGACCCCATGCGTTACAATTATTGAATTTTAGAGAGCCAGGCGCAAGGTACACTACTGTCTGTTCCACGTTTTCCTGCCGACAAACTTTTGGCTATTAAATCTAAAAAATATTTAAATGTAAGTTCTTTTTCACCAATAACAAAAAAGTCACCCTCCCCAAAAAGTTTTGTTTGATGAAATTCCATCAAATATTGATTTAATAGCGAAAAAACAATTTTCCTATGGGAATTTAACATTGGGGAAAAAGAGGCAGAAGAGGAGGGAGCTATGCTGTTCTCATCCAGCTCTTGTTTCGCAATAAAATCAATATTTTACGGAATTTCGTCAAACAAATTTTTTTGGGGAGGGTGACTTTTTTGTTATTGATGAAAAAGTACTTACCTTTAAATATTATTTGTATTTAATGTGTTTAATGTCCAAAAGTTTGTGGGCAGCAAAACGTGGAACAGACAGTAGTACCATTTCCGTTGGTTGAAAATATAACAAATGTTGTACCTTGTAGATATTTAATAGTGGAGTAAAATTGGGTATAATTTAACAAGGCTTTTTTTGTTCATACCATGAAGTGCCTGTGGTTTCCCTGTGAATAATGTCAACACCATAGATGATCGATACTTTTCTCAAAACAAGTGTTATGTACTACTTTTCTTTAAAAAATGTTGCTCTCTTCTATCTTGTCACACCCCACAGACAAGTGTGGCAGTTACAATTTTGTCGGCTAATTATGTCAATTCCCCATATGCAATCAATTAGATTATTCCACATCACTTATGCAGGGCCTGCAAATAGCAGCTTTTACCAGTAGGTCCAGGACCTAACAAGGAAAAAAGTGAAAGGTCTGAGGAATTTTTGATAGGGCCGAGAGGCTAATCGCTAGAAAAACGTAAAATATTTGTCTGTTTCATGCAAAATGACTCGTCACACCATGTGTAAATACTTGACTGTGTCACCATAAATTATCTTTGTTATTGATTATAGTAACACTGCAACACGAAATGCTTCAACTATTATTACAGCGAGTTTTCACCATGTATAGCCACATTTACAGGTATCGGTGTAACACAATTTCACTTTTATCGCAGGTCCGGCGGACTTGTTGCTTGTAAAATATAAAGTTCGGAAATTAAATTTGCAGATCCAGGACCTCGGACCAGTGCAATTTTCAGGCCCAGTTATGCTGTGTGCAATGGGCTGGCACACTCTCGAAAACAGACAAACAGATGCACAACTGTCTGTTCTACAAAATTATTTATGAGCTTGTTTCCGTCATGTACGGTGCCATCATAACTACAATTAACAACCGATGAAATACACTCGGCAGTCTTACTCCATCACATATGTTCTGATGTCATTAAATTATGTAAATTGTGTGAGCTTCAAGTCGCCAGATGCGTATACTGTTTCATAACATTACTTTTACCTCATTAGACATGAACAATCACCAGATTTTCGTCAGACATTATTGGATTTAACATATTTTTGCATGGTAGTGTTTTTTATTGATTATGTGGCAAATTTACAGTACAATTTATTTTCTCGGTGACGATAAAATGCTCAACGTACAGGAATTTTCTGACGCGGTGATATCTGAGAACCAAAGGACTTTTTTTATGGCCATTTGGTTAATTCTGTGCACCTTCTACTAGACTAAATGAAGCCAAATGGGTACTAAAACTAAAAATTTAACTAGAACAATTAAGGCTATAAAAAAAGCACTTTGGTTCTCAGATATCGCCACATCAGGAAAATCTCTGCACGTCAGGCATTTTATCGTCAATAAAAACGTATTGTAAAGTCTTCTCCTGATCGATCAAAAACACAACCATGCAAAAATATGTTAAATCCAATCTTGTCTGACGAAAATCTGGTGTGACATATTTTGTATATTTTCCATCTGAAAAAAATATTAGTATTATAAAAGTAATACAAACTAATAATTCTGAAACAAATTTTACCAGTTTAGAAAATTAAATTTTCTCTTTCCAGAAAATGGATTCTATCTTAACTTCTACATGTTGAATTTGGCTGCCACTGACCGAGTCACTTCTTGATTCTAGCTTAAAATTTATTATCAGGTCATCTACATACATGTATCTGAATTTATGTGATACTTACTGGAATATATTACTTTCATAATGTTGACACTCATTTCAGTTCAAAAATATAGAAAATCTTTTACAATTACTGCTAAAGTACAAATCAGATCAGAAAATTGTTGTGAGTGTTCTATACTCCAGTTTTGAAAAGCAATGTGTATTCATGTAAAATAATGCATACAATACACAAATGGTAATAGCTGGAGCCTATTTCACCAACATTGCTAAGTATACTTATCTAGCAAAGTATACTTTGAGGGAGAACTTTTCAATTTTAGGATAAATTTATTAATATTTATTATACTGCATTTATTACATTTCACTGTATACCCTCACCAAAATACCTATTATTCTGCTGGCAATCATTGTGGGCTATGTTGGGCATAGCAAAATGTCGTCTAGTAGTGAAAATGCTGTAATAAAGTTGAAAATTTACTTTAATAGCTTTTTGCCGCTCAAATAAGTGAATTTTTAAATTTGTTTTATTTTTTATCATTTGTTCCCTATTTAATAAGGAAGAAAATGAATAAGACATTTGTGAAAGTAAAATACGCATTGAATTTGAAATCTGGGGGGTATAATACTCTTTAGACACACAACTTATCTGGAGCTCTGTACATGTACACCCTCATGTGTTGTAGGCACAGACAGTGAAGTCACGATGACACAAATCCTCCACGAGCCTTGCTTCAATGGAGAGACACTTCTCCACATGGCCAGTAAGGTGAGATGGGAATTATGGCTCAGTTGATACAACGACCGCATTGTAGGCGCCAGGGACCTGTTTTACTAAACTTTGTACGACTGAAATGCAGCATACATGTAAGTGCAAATTTAGGACCGTCTGCAAATTTCAATTGATGGATTTACATTTATTGAGCATAGGCTGCATATGTAAATCCAATCCAAGAAAACATTGTTAATGTGAAATTCACAGACTATCATAATTTTGCACTTACAAACATTTTAGTCGTACAAAGTTTAGTGAAACGGCCCCCAGGACCTGGTTTTGAGCCTGGAACCAGGCTGCACAGTTTTCTCGCCCAGAAAGGTTTAAATGAAGTCTTGAAAAAAAGGATGCCTATACAAACTAAGTGTTACAGTCAAACCTGTGAATAAAGGCCAGCCATTGGAAGTAAAAAATCTGTCCTTTGTTCACAGGTGGTCTTTATTCGCAGGGTCGTTTATATTATAGTAATTGTGCCATTGGGACTACAAAAGTGTGGCCTTTACAGCCAGGTGATTGCTATTCGGAGGTGGTCTTTCGCACAGGTTTGACTGTACTTTATAAAATGGATTGCACTGGTGTTTATGTCATATATCAGGGAAAAGATCTAGTTAATTTTCAGCTACACATTGCTGAATATTTTGTTACTTGAGGAATGTGGCTTCACAATTGCTTGCAAATTTGCACAGTCTGATCAGGATCTGTACTATTACTGTTCAGTCAGGCAAACAACTATAATGTTTGTAACAAGCTAGCAAGTATTTGCTAGCAGACCTGTAGCCGATTTCACCAACATTGCAAAGTATACTTTTCTAGCAAAGTGTACTTTGAGGGAGTAATCATTTATTTTTCCTAACGACGATTTCATAATTCCAGAATTATTATACTGAATTTATTACATTATCACAGCCAAAATGAATTCAGTATAATAAAAATTAATAAATTTATCTTAAAATTGAAAATTTCTCCCTCAAGGTATACTTTGCTAGAAAAGTATACTTTGCCATGTTGGTGAAATCGGCTACAGTTCTGCTAGCAAATTCTTGCTATCTTGTTCGAAACATTATGGTAGTTTGCCTGACTGAACAGTAATAGTACAGATCAGGAGCCTATTTCATCAACATTGCAAAGTATACTTTACTAGCAAAGTATACTTTGAGGGAGTAATCATTTATTTTTCCTGAAATGCATTATTTCATATAGAACTAACAAATGCATATATTTCATGATTAAAAGTATGCAGACTTATTATACTGAATTTATTACATTATCACAGCCAAATTGGCTGTGATAATGTAATGAATTCAGTATAATAAAAATTAATAAATTTATCATAAAATTGAAAATTTCTCCCTCAAAGTATGCTTTGCTACTAAAGTATACTTTGCAATGTTGATGAAATAGGCTACTGGGCACACAAGGTATAAACCCCATTACACTAGTCACTGTCACATATGAGACAATTAAGCCATGTGATATTGTACACTAATAGATGTGTGATTTTTCATGAAATCTATTTACGAAATCTATGATATTTTCCATCAATTACATTGAAAATCGACAAAATTTTCATAACAAATTAATTCTATTCCGCAGTTGCTCCGAAAATCTTCAGTCATCTACGGGAAATATCACGGTCTTTGTAAACAGTTTTCATGAAAAATCACACATCTTCTAAGGTACATGTATATGATATTTTATTTATCGGGCAACATTTGCCTTAGAATGATAAAATATGATATGCTTACAATGCATTATTACAGTTACGTCATTTAGTAACGTCATGTGACATCGTTTGACCATTGAATCATGGTGAAAGTAGTTTTCTATTTCGGATTGGCCGTGACGCATGATATCAATGCCTGACACGTGTGTTTTTGGTCAGTGCTCAGGTACCTGACTAACCCAAATTTTCTGTTTGTAATGCAGGACGACTTACAAGTAAACTTGTAAGTCGCCCTGCGTTACAGACAGAAATTTCTGGTTACCGTTAGTACCTGACAAATGTTCGTCTCTGTTTAGAAAGGGAAGATTGACATTGTGCGCGCTCTGCTGTCGATGGGCGCAGACCCGAGTGTGCGGGACGGGGCGGGTCACTCCGCCTATGGGGCTGCACCCACTGAGACATTGAGGACAGTCTTTCATGAAATCCTGCTGCAGGCCGCCTCCCAGTCAAAGTACGCAGTCAGTTTACACATATGAGATGACATGTGATTTATTACCTACAACACGTGCACTTTTTCATGTAATATTTTCACTGAAATTGTGATATTGTTTGTAAATGACGTCGAAAGATGACAAAATTTTGTCAACTTCAGATGTTATTTACAGAAACTATCATAACTTTTGTATATATGTTTCATGAAAGATCGCACATGTTATTAGGTACAAAATCACAATGTGTGTCTCGTATAAACTCAAGTCAAAGTACACAGCCATTTTACTGACAGTCACTGTCACATATAAACTCAAGTCAAAGTACGGAGCCATTTTACTTACATTCACTGTCGCTATAAACTCAAGTCAAAGTACGCAGCCATTTTACTGACAGTCACTGTCACATATAAACTCAACTCAAAGTACGGAGCCATTTTACTTACATTCACTGTCGCTATAAACTCAAGTCAAAGTACACAGCCATTTTACTGACAGTCACCGTCTCATATAAACTCAAGTCAAAGTACGCAGCCATATGTGACTGGAGAAATGGGGCTTATGACTAGATCCAGATAAAATAGCAAACTCCAGTTGTCTGAAAATGATATATATTGCTTGTCAGAAGTATGACAGGTGTTTCATTAATGGAATGGCGAACAGTGCAGATCCTGATCAGACTGTGCGGATGCACAGTCTGATCTGGATCTACACTGGTCGCAAAACCAATAAGCCCCATCCAGTCACATATAATGCAAACACAAACCGGTTTTGAACATTTTCTCTTTGGATCAGCAAGCACATCTGTTGCACATAAAGTATTAATTAACTTAATAGTAACACTATGCTACTGTATGCTTTATATATGTATCGTATATGTCTATGGTATGATAACCCATAAGCCCAATTTCTCCAGTCACAGCCACTTATAACATAGTTTTCATGTGACCATCCTCATATTATGATGCTGTGCTTCCATCCATTGCCAGCGTGGCGCAGGTGAAGCAGATGATTGGGGCAGGGGTGGAGGTGAACTTCTGTGACACGGTGGAGACCGGTAACACCCCTCTACACTGGGTGGCCAGCTTTGCCGACCGCGAAATGGCACACTTCCTCTGTGGTAAACTTGCTTACTATTGCCATTGCAGGGCTCCAGATAAGGAATTAGTAATTGAGTATTGTCACTCCATCATATCTGAAGCAATTGGGTATTTCAATATTTTAATTGGGTAAAATAAAATCACTCTTCTGTTTACACATCAGCAGACCGCACTTATTCAATAGTTTGCTTCTAAATGAAAACACATCTTGGTATTTCATTAGAATTGTCTCCTTGGAGACAATTCTAATGAAATACCAAGATGTATTTTCATGGAAAAATAATAAAATATGCTATATTTGTGGTCTGTTTATTGTTTTTTGTAGCATGATAAAGATACCACAAATTTGTCAATGCTTTTTGATACTCACTACTTTTGATTTCAATTGTGGTTTTGGCAATTTTAATTGGGTATTTACGCAAATACGCACCTTATCTGGAGCTCTGACCATTGCATGTTTAGGTTGATGCTAGGACTTTGAAATTGGTAGCCAAAATGAACTGAATTTGCACCAAATTTTTATAATTATAATTGTTTTCTGGTATATTGATTATATACCGTTTATTTATCAAGGTGAACTGATTATCGTGAAATAATGCATGAGTGATTGGGTCCTTACGCTAAACAAACAAGTGAGCGTAGTGAAGCGAGTTTGTTTAGCGGTAGGACCCAATCACAGGGGCATTATTTCAAGATCGTCAGCTCTCCTGGTTAAATAAACATGCTCTTACAGTTCACATATGATTCTTCATAAAAACAAAGCATATCAAGCGTAAAATATGGCCAAGAGATATGCAAATTAATTTCTGGAGACGGGCTGTAGTGATGGCGACTGTCTCGCGATTCAGAGTGTCTGTCCAAGAACATGATTTGATTGGTCAAAGGAAACATGTCATTGTGACGTTACTGACGTGATTTCTCCATTTATGGAGGGGATGGGCTGTGGCCTAGGCGTTATAACACCTGATTTCCAATCCGGAGGTTGTGGGTTCAAACCTCGCCTTAGGGATCAAAAATACTTACATAGTATTTCCTTTCTACTGGTCTGTCGGATGAGACTTTAAACTGTGGTCCCGTCTCTATATGACCTTAGCTGTTGCTGGGACGTTAAACCCTTTCACTTTCTCCATAAATGGTAAGCACGAGAGTGGTGTAAACTACTGCTGCCAATTGATGTAATTCACCGATAATTTTTGTAAGCTACTGAATGAAATGTAAGACATATATGTCACTATAACAGTAGCAAACTGTTGTAATGCAAACTACTGATAAGTCAAAGTCAAATGCTTGGTCCCAAATATATGTTTTCCTGTATAATAACTCATTAACTCAAAGTATTTTCTTCAGTCCCCTAGACTTTGAGTAAACGAGCGTAGATTGCAGTTATATCAGGGCTCCAGATAAGGAATTAGTAATTGAGTATTTTTACTCCCATCATATCTGAAGCAATTGGGTATTTCAATATTTTAATTGGGTAAAATAAAATCACACTACTGTTTACACATCAACAGACAGCAATTGTTGAATAGTTTGATTCAAAATGAAAACATGTCTTGGCATTTCATTAGAATTGTCTCCTTGGAGACAATTCTAATGAAATACCAAGATGTGTTTTCATGGAAAATATGAAAAATATGCTATATTTGTGGTCTGTTTATTGTTTTCTGCAGCATGATAAAGGTACCACAAATTTGTTTTTGCTTTTTGATACTCGCTACTTCTGATTTCAATTGGGTTTTTGGCAATTTTAATTTGGGTATTTACGCAAATATGCAGCTTATCTGGAGCTCTTGTTATATACTTTTGAACATCCTGTATCCCTCCCCTCCATCCAGTCACATACAAATATCGACAATTGGTAAATTTAACAATATGTTGGTTTGCATTTTGAGGTACCGGTATACGTCACTGATTCAGTAGTATATGAGACACACCGTGCTATTTTGTGCTTAAGAAGATGTGTGATTTTTCATGAAATATATTTACAGAAACTGTGATATTTTCTGTCAATGACGTCAATAGATGACAAAATTTTCATAGCAAATTTTGTACCGTAAATATTTTTCATGAGCTTTTGCACATTTTCTTAGGTACAAAATCACATGGTGTGGCTCATTTGCAAAAATCAATTAGTTTCATATTTTCAGCTCATGGTGGATCTGTGAATATGAGCAACACAAATGGATCTACGCCGTTACATGATGCAATAGTCCGCGGCAATCGTGACATAGTGCATACGCTACTCAAGTTTGGAGCTGACCCAACTATGCAGATTGCACAGGGGTATGTGACACAAATGAATGTGTAACCCAGTGTATAATATAGTTAACTTAATTTCCCTTATGACAATATCACCCCAATCAGTATGTTGGAATTCTAGATGCGAAGTATATTTCGGAAAGAAAAAAACATATATTTGTGTATGTGGATGGTTGTTCTGAAGAAAACTATATCTTGTTTTTTCACTGAAAGGTCACTGATCTAAACTTTTATTTTTGTCATGTTGCAAATTATATAGGATATTTGTAATATGTCTATAAATACGAAGGATATCTTGTGCCTTTATCAGGCTAAAAACATGTACCAACAGAAAACAACAGTAGCCGATTTCACCAACATTGCCAAGTATACTTTTCTAGCAAAGTATACTTTGAGGGAGTACCGGTAATCATTTATTTTTCCTGAAATGCATTATTTCATATAGAAGTAACGACTGCATATATTTGATGATTAAAAGTATGCAGAAATATTATACTGAATTTATTACCGGTACATTCTCACAGCCAAAATGGTATACAGTATAATAAAAATTTATTCTAAAATTGAAAATTTCTCCCTCAAAGTATACTTTGCGAGATAAGTATACTTTGCAATGTTGCTGAAATAGGCTACAGGTCTGTCAGTTTGCATCAAACATAGACGTAATGTGTGGATGTGTTACTAATCATTCCAAATTATACATGCATTTGGGCTCTCACCCAAGAAAAACGACTGCACACAGGGGTGGGAATTTTCTGGATATACATGTATCCTGAAATCAGAATTTGAGGGTTCATGATAATTGCAGAAAAATACTAATGGTTAAACATAGGAAGCACACTTTTGTGGGTGCAAAGATAGAGAATAGTAGGTTAGTGCCGTGAATGGGAAAAAAAGGCTTAGGAAACGGGATCCCATTTCCGTGCCGCGCCAGATATTTTTTCCCATTCACGGTACTAACCTACTATTCTATTTATCCCGTCAACACCTACAAATAGCTTTAAAATGCAAAATATTACCCCAGCCGCATCCTCAAAATCGGAGAATCGAATAGTATGACAACCGCACATATTCATACGCAGTGATTAGGTCGTATTGACAGGATATCAAAAATGTTTCACGGCACCGTGTTTCACGGCACATACAAACTGTGTTGACGGGATAAATATGTTTACTTAGCAATTGTCAGGATTTGGCATTTGGAACTGTGTATACCATTTGTGACCAGCATAGTCGCAGATCAGCCTGCACATCCGCGCAGTCTGATCAGGGACTATGCTGGTCGCCATTGAGTCATTATCAGAGCTGTAATGCCGTCTTGGAGTAAAACAATATTCTATATCGAGTGTGAGAATGTGCGTGACGACCAGGGTCAACAGTAGTTGCAATTGCCATAAGGCCCTACAGTCCACCTATCACCCATTTATGTTGCCCACAGGAAGTTTGCAGGGAAGTCGGCATACGACCTTGCAGAGGAGAAACCAGATATCCTGGCACTCCTGAAGAACCCACCACCCATCCAGCCCATCATCCCACCACCCATCCAACCCGCCGTCCCACCTCCAGCACAGCCAGTCTTCCCACCCCTACAGTTGGAGGAGGGGGAGGGTGACGCTCACAGCCAACCAAATCTCACGGATAGTTTACCACTGCCCACAGGTAATACTCTAAAGATTGAACGCGCCATTCTGTCATGACAATAAGTTTGGTCCAACAGCCATATCAGCGTCGCAGTATCTGGAGAATACCAGGCTAGAGTATTTTGATATCGAGTTTGTCAGGCAATGCTAGGAAACGTGTAGGAATTCCTAGACTCGCTGAGAAATTCCTACCGTTCTTTTCCGAGCCTGATAAATTTGATATCGACAGACACTAGGCTGGTATTCTATTTATCAGGTATAAACGTTTTATGCTAGCTGATGGTCAAATAGAACATATTTTTTGTTGATAAGAATGTGGACTTGTTTACGTTGCCTCATCACACTGATGTCATTCGGTAACATCATGCGACTCCGTTCAACCAATGAAATATCAGTTTTCAATTCATTGTAACTCAGATATTTGTATCAGTAGCCTATTTCACCAAAATTGCAAAGTACATGTATACTTATCTTGCTATGTATACTTTGAGGGAGACATTTTCTATTTAAGGATAAATTTATTAATTTTTAGCCAGGTTTTTTGGAAAAAAATCCAGGCTATTGGATTGGCGAAAGCCGGGCGGGCGGGCGGGCGGCGTCCACAATCAATGTTAAGTTTTCGTGTTTGAGTCCATTTCTTTGTTACTGTACCACCTAGGACCACCAAACTTTCATAGCTTCATAATTAAGGGGTGCCCACCACATATCACTATCCAACATGTTACTTTTTTTTTAACTTGACCCATTTTTTCCGCGCAGTCGACTTAGCCATTTTCAATGTTAAGTTTTCGCGTTTACAATGTTAAGTTTTTGTGTTTAACTCCATTTCTTTGGTACTGTACCACCTAGGACCACCAAACTTTCACAGCTTCATAACCAAGGGGTGCCTACCACATACAACTATCCTACATGTGACCATTTTTTTTACCTTCACCTATTATTTCTACGTAATTGACTTAGCCATTTTCAACGTTAACTTTTTAACATACGTCTGGTTAAAGTTTTTTGGTTAAAAGTTTTTTTGTTATACTATCTCCTGCAACTGCTTCGCCCATTACCTTGAAACTTCACATGGGTGTTTATCATCATCCATATTTTCATTCTAACCCCCAACCGTGCGGCCCCTGTGCCCAATGTCAAGGTCAAATTACTTGAATTTTTTTGTTAAAGTTTTTTCGTGTACTATATCTCTGCAACTGCTTCATCCATTACCTTGATACTTCACATGGGTGTTTATCATCATTGTCGCACCCGCTTGCGGAAAGCGCGATATCGTCGGCATTTTGGCATATGTCCGTCCGTCCGTCCGTGTGTCCGGTTAAAGTTTTTTTTTCGTTAAAGTTTTTCCATCTACTATATCTATTTTTTTAGTGTCCATGCCTCACCCCAAGGCGCGACATGCAGGCCACGGCCATCTAGTCTACAAAAAGTGGGTATAATTATGTTATCCAAGTGTCTATGCTTGGAAAAAACCTGGCCTTCGTGGCTTTGCCTCGTTTTTTGTTATTATACTGAATTTATTACATTATCACAGCCATTTTGGCTGTGATAATGTAATAAATTCAGTATAATAATTCTGCATATTTTTAATCATCAAATTTATGCAGTCGTTAGTTGTACATGAAATAGTGCATTTCGGGAAAAATAAATGATTACTCCCTCAAAGTACACTTTGCTAGATAAGTATACTTTGCAATTTTGATGAAATGGGCTAAAGGTCAATGCCTGATACTGCATTTTGTTATCAGTCGGTACGTATTCAGAGAACGATAATTTCGGAATTTTATCTTGTTTGCGCAAAAAATCTTGTTTACGCTATTCAGGCAAACCACGTTGTTGTTGTTATATGTCTGAAATTCAAACGCTTATTTATCACCTGAATGTCTCTACAGCCAGAAAGACTGAGAGCATTGTTCCGACACACCCCAGTTGACCTGTACCTAGTCTGTAAAATACTCCCCAAAATTGTGTTTGCTACGTACAGCCACATGATGTTGGCAGCTATTGATTCAATATGTCACAATAATAAGCTTGATCAAATATTGCAGTCCACATGGTTGACAATCATTTCAAGTTTCAAGTCATCGTTGCTATTTCTATTACTATTACAGATCTCCAGATAAGCTTTGTGTCTAAAGAGTATTTCAATTTAAATGCATATTTTATTTTTACAAATGGATTATTGATTTTGTTCATTATTGAATAGGGAACAAATGATCAAAACCAATACCTGCTCCAACTCCATGTACCATTCTGCCAATACCTGCTCCAACTCCATGTACCATTCTGCCAATACCTGCTCCAACTCCATGTACCATTCTGCCAATATGTTCAAACAGTGTAGATCCTGATAAGGGGGCCTATAACTATTTTGTAACTTACATTTTTGAGTTATGTAAAGCTTGTATATGCATACTGTTGTATGAATATCTGCATGAAATTGGTCATTCCAGATTTTTGGGCGCGAATGGTTCAAGTTGTTTGTGTGATCAGACTGACTGGAGAAATGTGGCTTATGGGTTTTACGACCAGTGTAGATCCAGATCAACCTGTGCAACAGCACAGTCTGATCAGGATCTACACTGTTCGCCATTTCATCAATGAAACCCTTGTCATACTTCTAATAAGCAATATAGGTTATTGTCAACATACAGGGGTGTGTTATTTGATCAGGAGCTATACTGGTCACAAATCCTACCCATAGCCCCATTTATCGAGTCACAGCCACATTTCAGACATTACCCAGGGGACCACACCACTGCCCAATGGAGATGTTAAGCATGAACTGCCAGACACTAAGCTGCCACCGACCCACGTGTATCCACAGCTGATGTCACCCACGTTCAAGGTCTGTTCATGTTGATGTTCGCTTTGTTACTGTTGGTATTCTCTTATTTGCTCCAACCAGTGAATGGATTGTGGCCAATCCATAGGTTGTGGGTTCAAACCTCGCCTTAGGCATCAAAAATACTTTCATAGTAATTCCATCACACTGGTCTGTCGGATGAGACTTTAAACTGTGGTCTCGTTTCTATATGACCCTAGCTGTTGGTGGGACGTTACCCATTCACTTTTCACTTTTTTTACAATGTTGACTTCGTTGATTTAGGTCCATAAGTTATAAACCTCTTGGAATATTTTTATGATGCTTGTGTGTTTAGGTCCTTGTCTGTTTATGATGTCACCCAAGTCCTCTTTCCACCAAAAAGAACAGTACCTGAAAAATATAATATTTTATCAGGTTATTGTTTTTTTGATATCAAGTTTATCAGGCTTGGTTAGGTAATGGCTCGCCAAAGAATTCCTATGCGTTTCCTAGCCTTGCCTGAGAAATTTGAAAAACCACTAACTTGGTATTCTGCAAGGACAAGGCTAGGAAACAGGGGAACACTAAACTTTGTACAACTAAAATGTTTGTAAGTGCAAAATTATGATTTCACATTAACAATGTTTTCTTGTAAACAATTATTGGATTTACATTTATTGAGCCTATGCTCAATAAATGTAAATCCATCAATTGAAATTTCCAGACGATCCTAAATTCCTAAAGTATAATGAAATGGCCCCCAGTAGGAATTCCTTGCTCCCAGAGGAATCCTATGCATTTCCTAGCCTTGCCTGACAAACTTAAAACAAAATCCCCTACCCTGGTATTCTCCATACATTATCAGCGAGGGCCTGTGCTGGACGAGGTACAGCGACCCCCAGTGGTTGTCACAGAGGAGAAGCTGGGGCTACTGTGGCCCCAGCCCCAGTCCATCGTACAGACCGAGGGGCCGGCCCTGAATCTGTCCGGTACAGTCCCCGTGTACGTCTCCGCTGGTACGGGGTCTGGTGAGTGTTGCGGGGGGAATATATTCTGATTGGATGTTTTGGTAGAAAGCATAGACCCCGTATTTGCACTTCTTTGGCATGGGTTACTCTTGAAGTGTTAAACAATAAATTTGCTCATCAAATGTTTGGCCTTACTAGGTCTTTATGAAGATTGATATCAACTTAGACAAAATACCAAAGCTAAGTCTTTGGTATCTTGTCTAAGTTTTGAGTGGACAACAATCTCTGGTATCTTGTCTAAGTTTTGAGTGGACAACAATCTCTGGTACCTTGTCTAAATTGTAAAGATATTTTGCATAATCTGTTGTTACATTGACGACATTTGACCTAAAAATATATTGCATCTGTTGAAATTGACCTAATGTTCTGCTTTATTAACTTGCATCATAATACCTGGTTGATACACTGTGTTTATAAAATTTCAGTATTTAACCAAAACCCTTACTGGAAATCGAAAACTGGGATTGGTTGACTCGGAGCTGCTGTGCTTAGACTTAACTATAATCACATGTTTAAGCTCAGAATGTTTTATAATTAGATACTTATATACCCAGGGATTCCACTTGCGATCGCCACTTTCGCAATTGGCGATAAAAATAAACAATTGGCGAAAAAAAAATTACAATTTTCGAACAAAAATATTTTATTTTTTTCCCGCCAATTGTGGCGAAGTGGTGATTTATTTTCCCCAGCGGAATCCCTGTATACCCGTGTAGAGCAACGATTGGTAAATCGTAATTTCAGCCCTGAGAGAAGTGAAGAAGAAGTGGCAGTTATTCACGTCCATGTTTGAGCAGCTAGGGGTGCACCTGATCGTGGAGCCATTCACCTCCCTCAGTGACCTTGATGAACCACACATCATGTGTCACATCAGTCGCCGTCTCTGTCCTGGCAAGGGCCGATACAAAATCACCATCATGCAAAAACAAGTGAGGAGTATTATTTATTTTGCACTTTTGATTTAAATATTTTATTTCAATACATGTACATGCATACATGCACAACATTATGACAAAAAAAGATAAGTAGGATTATAAAACAAGCTTTACAAAAAAGCTTTATATAAACTCCAGCCACTTTGTTGTTTTTTTTTGCGTATGAAGAATTACCATGTAAATGATATTTTTAATATTGATAAAATTTCTTTTGTCATTCAGTTAATATGTTTTGTTTGTGAATTAATATAGGAATGAATGGCCTTTTTGTGGAATTTATCGGGGTATAAACTTGGAAAATTCGCAGGAATACTGGACGAAGGCCGGAAGGCCTCGTCCAGTATTCCAGCGACTTTTCCAAGTTTATATCTCCGATAAATTCAACAAAAGGGCCATTTATTCCTTATAATTCCAGCAAAGTGATAATGTAATAAATTCAGTATAATAATTCTGCATACTTGTAATCTTCAAATATATGCAGTCGTTAGTTAAGTATAGATAAGTATACTTTGCAATTTTGATGAAATTGGCTACAGTTTTCAAATTATTTTACCCCCGGCATACAAAGTATGTCAAGTGGTATATAGTTTTCGTCATTCCGTCCGTTAGTCCTTACGTAAGTTACGTTCATTTTTTTATTTGTCAGTCCAGGCGTTGGTCGGGGGTATCCGTGAGCCTCTGCTCACTTGCTCTAGTTTTATTAATCAGAAACGTGGATAATTTTGTACAGAATAAAATCTCAGAAATCATTCACCAGCAGTGAAGATCCTGGTGACAGTATGAAGTGGTTCATCTGGTTATGAGCTGTAACTACTCTCTCAATTGTACGTCATCGTTACCAGGCTGACTGATAATGGATCTACACTGGTCATAAAACCCATAAGCTCCATTTCACCAGTGACAGAAACATTTCAGTTGAAGATGCTGTGTCGTGACCGCGACAGTCTCCAGTTTGCTATCTGCACCCTGTATCAGCTGTGTCAGTCGTACAAGGACGTGGACGCCATACAAATACCCAGACTTCTGGTCAGTGTCTACGATGTAATGTTCTTCTGGGGTGCGTTTCACTAAACTTCATACGACTAAAATGTTCGTAAGTGCAAATTTAGGATCGTCTGTAAATTTCAATTGATGGATTTACATTTATTGAGCATAGGCTGCATATGGCTGCATATGGTAGCATTAGTGAACCACATTATTGTGCGAAGTAAATTTACAGAATTCTTTATACAAACATTTTTATCGTACAAAGTTTAGTGAATCTGGAACCTCCACACAATCGATTGTATAGTGGATTTGTTCTAAACTAGCCTTATCTCAGAGTCCCGGTCGGGCATGTAATATCAAACAGTTGGTTTATATATCAAAATCTTTATTCTCACCAGTACAAACTGGATTTTTACAAGTCTGTAGTCAGATGTGCTGTCGAAATAGCACTCAATCGAGCAGGCTATAATGTTACGAGGGTGGTCTCAATCTTTCATAGTTTGTGATTGTAACATTGGACATTCTGAATAAATTGTGACACAGAATTATGACACAAAGCTGGGCCCGGTTGCTCAAAGCTTCTGTTAATAGCTTAACAGACTGTTAAATCCTTAGCATTGCTAAGGATTTAACAGTCTGTTAAGCTAACAGAGGTTTTGAGCAGCCGGGCCCTGTTTGATTGGTTGAGCCTGTGCTGAGATTTTGATCTATAGTCTGTTTCACGAAAGCTGCCCAAATTTTACGGCTATATAGACAATTCAAAAACAATATTATTTTCGATAATATTAAATTAAAGGAAAATTTAAGAATGAGCCTTCTTTTTATTTCGTGAAATTCGGTCAAATATTGATTTTATTACGAAAAATTGATTTGTCTATGGGAATTTAACATGGGGGGGAAAAGTGGTAAGGAAGTGTGGGAGGAGTCAAAAAACGAAAAAATTTGGAAATTGACTCCGAAACCTGACTAGATAGCTTGGATATGATGTAACTAAGAAAACAAAAGTTAAATTTTAAAAATCGGTCCAGTATTTCTAAAATTCAAAAAAAATTCCCCATGTTAAATCCCCATAGACATCTTCACTCCGTGTCTATGGGGATTTAACATGGGGAAATTGTTTCTTCGCAATAAAATCAATATTTGACCAAATTTCAAGAAATAAAAAGAAGGCTCGTTCTTAATTTTTCCTTTAATTTAATATTATCAAAAGAAATCTTGTTTTTGAATTGTTTATATAGCCGTAAAATTTGGGCAGCTTTCGTGAAACAGACAGTAGTGAATTTCATTGGTTGTCATTCCTTACATCAGATCAGGGTATTGTGATTTTTGGGCTAGATTTCCAGAGGTGAAATCTAAATGGGGAGAAGTTTAAAGTTTTAGACAGCTAAGCTTTAGAGTCTATCTAACCTTTTATTCAAGTGTGCTTTAAGAGTCAGTGATATATGAAAGGCACTGGGTCTCAGATATGCACTGGGGATAAACGGAATAGGAAAACAGTTTAATTATCCCGTCGCGATAGGCAAGGGTGGATATAGCGTTAGTCCATGTACGTATGTACGCACGTATGTATGCTAATTCCCTTCTTGCCTATTGGCGAGGGGATAATTAAACTGTTTTCCTATTCCGTTTATTTGAGAATCGGTTAAGCGGTTCGTAAGTTACTGAAAAAATGAAAGGTGTTATTAACGTACATATGTAGTAACACCTTTAATTTTTCAATAACTTGTGAACCGCTTCACTGATTTTGATAATATTTGGCCACAAAGTGTGTCTAGGGATGTTGCTTTGCTTTACATACGAACCATGTCCGACCGTCCAAGGTCACTGAGGACTTATGTTCACCTTGTTTGTAAGGTAAATGTGTAAGGCAAAAATGTTACAAGATTTTTCAAATATTTTAATTTTTGTACTCTGTATCCTTGTCCATGCAATAACTCAAGTTCTACTTGACCGAATGTAACCCAGTTCGGTATACATCTTTATCAAGGGAAGATGAAGAACCCTATTGGTTTTCGGTGACTTATCTCCCCTTGTTGACTGGCCTTGCCTTGACGGGCGTATATTGTGACTTTCGGCACTCTTTTTAAGTGAATGTTAAGCCCTATTCAATCATTGAATGACTTTATTGCAGATAGAAGACTGGCCATCGTTACCTTACCGAGGCGTGCTCATGGATATTTCCCAGGGCAGGGTGCCTAGTGTGGTAGGTGCCGTGCTTCCCCACAATGTCAGGGTCGTGACTACGATATAGGAATACACAGACTTGTTAGAGATTTTATCGGGGTATAAACTTGTAAAAGTCCAACTATACTGATTGAAGGACTATAGCCAGTATTGTTGGACGTTTGAAAGTTTATATTCCCGGTAATGTCTCAAAAAATGTTGTTTATTCCTTATAATTCCAACCCAATTCTGTTTAAAAAATTTAATCCTGTTGTTTCAGTTTTTCCAAATTCCAATGAAAGTTCCAACCAATACTCACATGCATTCATTTACTTTCCATTTGCTTTTATCGATTTCACGATATTGTTATTTGATATTACGTTACGAATTATGACGCAAAATCGTCATTTGCTTTTATCGATTTCACGATATTGTTATTGGATATTACGTTACGAATTATGACGCAAAGCGTCATAATTTGTAACGCAAAGCGTCATAATTTGTAACGTAATATCAAATAACAATATCGCAAAGCGTCATAATTCGTAACATAATATCAAATAACAATATCGCAAAGCGTCATAATTCGTAACGTAATATCAAATAACAATATCGCAAAGCGTCATAATTCGTAACGTAATATCAAATAACAATATCACGAATTATGATGCAAAGTGACGTAATATCAAATAACAATATTGCAAAGCATCATAATTCGTAACGTAATATCAAATAACAATATCGCAAAACGTCCTAATTTGTAACGTAATATCAAATAACAATATCGCAAAACGTCCTAATTTGTAACGTAATATCAAATAACAATATCGTGAAATCGATAAAAGCAAATGGAAAGTTAACAAAATGAATGTATTTCTTCTCAATACTGCGTTTTTCACATTTGAAGTTTCGAATTGATACAAACTTTCAACAGTGCTGGAGTTTATTGATGTATAAATTCTTGTCATATGACAGGGTGTTGCTACTCTCTCAGCCAATGAAAATACTCAGAATCGTGTACATAATTTTGAGTTGAAATTATTAGAGTATACCCCATCCCTCCAATACTAAGGCCAACCTGACAGACTTATTTTATTGAATCTGGTTATACCCATTATAATAATATTACTTTAGGGAGTGGGGCTAAGTGACTGGTGTGGTGAGGATCTGTCACCAGGTCTGGTTATTCTAATTTTTGGGCTGAATGTATGTTTTTTTCCTGTAAATATTCAGTTCTGATTTTGGGATCACCCAACCCACACCCCGTTACAACAGGTGAAATACAGGATGCCACCACGTTCACATGGCCATAAAATCACCGTAGCTATTTACAGGCAGTTAACTCCTTGAAATTGAAATAAAACATTGAATATGCAACTATACATGTAATTAAATAAATGTGAAAATTGTAGCTTTAGAATCGCTAGAATACAGGAAATTGAATGGAGCATTGTCAGTCCATACACAGCCATTATTTAACACTTTCAACCCTACAAACCTCTATAGTGTTGTGTCGAAACAGACTAGGCTCATGACAAGCCGTCTCATCCGGATCTGGTCTGTTTGCAGTAATTTTTTATATATTTTTTTACAAGAAACACCCCCTTTTCATCTGAAAATGAACTAGTTTTGTGACGATTGGATTGGTCGAAAAATTAACATATGAAAATCCATTCCAGGTATTTAAGGATGAAAGGGTTAAATAGTATTTTAGCTCGGTTATTTCAAACCTGACATGTGTCTTCTGTCTGTTCATAATTCTCAAATTTCTTGACAAAAACACAAAAAGCCCGTGAGAATTCATTGTTTTTCTTGAAATATATAGACCAAATCAAACGATGATATTTTTTTACACTCGGGATTGTAGGTGATAAAGCCTGATTCCTTATTTGTGTCAATGACTAGAGAAATGGAGTTTATGGTCTCTGCGACCAGTGTAGATCCAGATCAGCCTGTGCATCCGCACAGTCTGATCAGGATCTGCACTGGTCGCCATTTCATCAATGAAGCACCCGTCATGTTTCTAACAAGCAATATAGATTGTTATCAGGCTACAGGAGTGTTGTATTTGATCAGCAGCTACACTGGTCACAAATCCCATAAGCCGTAATTCTCCAGTCACAGTCACATTTACTCAACATGTTCTGCTTTTTTCAGGAAACCTTCAAGGATATGATAAAAATCCTGTCGATGATGAAAATAAACCAGGTGAGACTAGCTATACCGTGTTCCTGCTATACAAATTATCTGTCATGCCATGGGAGAATAGGCCTTCATAATAAGTGTAGCCTGTTCCCAGACCAGCCTGCATCTGTGCACTGTCTGACCAGGTCGTTTGTTATTACTAGTATTAAAGCAATTTTATGTTGAGGATACACCATCATGCTGCAGGAAAAACCTGAATGTTTTTCTTATTTCTCATCAATACTTTATATGTTGTAACCACACAACTTAAATTCCCATAGATGCAATTGTTGCTCAAAACCTCTGGTAGTTTAACAGACTGCTAAATCCTTAGCATTGTTAACTAGTTGTTGTGCTGACAACACCAATGGTACTTCATTGACTGAATGGGACCAGCTTAGTCCCTGACCAGTTGACCAGACTGGGCACATGTGCAGTCTGGTCTGGCACTAAGCTGGTTACAATGATATAGGTACACTCATTAAGCTAACAGAGGTTTTGAGCAACCAGGCCCAGTATGAAAGATTCATTTATTATGTTTTTCTTTACTATGTGAAAATTGCAACCTGATTTTAAAGTGGCTATATACAGAACTCTGCTTATATGGTTCACTATTATGTTTTCCCATCAATCAATCAAACACCTTCGTTTTGAGACAGTCGTCAAACTATTAAGCATAATTTTTAGAACTTTGTAGCTATTAATAGAATTATGAACGTTTCTTTATTTCCCCAAATATTGTGTATTAACTGCTACCTAGCTACTGGCAAATTCAATATTGATTTGCATGCCAGCCAATGAAATATCACATACTGCAGTAAGTTTTCTAACAATAAATTTAGAAAGTAAACACTGAGTGGCATATCAACAAAGATTTAACCGTTTTAAAATTGCAATACAGTAAGAAATATTGAAATATCATATATTCTTTTTGCTTTAAATGCAAAGGTTGCTTTTAAAGTAAATAATTTAGACAATCTTGGTTTTCTGCAGAAAAATGCCACATATAAGCAGAGTTTGGTTTACAGTTACTTTAAATTTGCTCAGGTTAGATATCTGGGGCCCGTTTCACTAAACTTCATACGACTAAAATATTCGTAAGTGCGAAATTATGATAGTCTAAATTTTACATTAACAGTGTTTTCTTGTAAACAATTATTGGATTTACATTTATTGAGCATAGGCTGCATATGCAGCCTATGCTCAATAAATGTAAATCCAATAATTGTTTACAAGAAAACACTGCACTACAATAAATCCATCGATTGAAATTTACAGACGCTCCTAAATTTGCACTTACAAATATTTTAGTCGTACAAAGTTTAGTGAAATGGGCCCCATATCCCAGTTACTCAAAACCTCTGTTTGCTTAACGGACTGTTAAATCCTTAACAGTCCGTTAAGCTAACAGGTTTTGAGCAACCTGGCCCAGTTTATATTATGTATTACTCCAGATGAAAATTAAAACCTGGTTATCTCCTGTATATTTGTAGCTGCAATTGTATACACGGTTCCGCAATCTGGAGAATGCGACGTGGCAAATTGTCTACAGGATGGAGTGAGTATTAACACTTAGAAGGCGGGAACCGAAAACTGTCGTCTGCTGTTGTAACTTATTTTGTATTTTCTCTAAATAAAAACATGGTTTGGCAGCATTTTAGAATCATTTCCATTGGAAATGATTCTAAAGTGCTGTCAAATCCTATTTTTGATAAGAAAAATGGAAAATGGAAAATAAACAGCAGACGACAAATTTCAATTCAGCACTGTAAGGGTTAAGTGATATGTGACTGACTGGAGAAATGGGGCTTATAGGATTTCTGGCCAGTATAGCTCCTGATGAAATATTACACTTCTGTAGCCTGATAACGATCTATGTTAATTGTGAGAAGCAGGACTGGTGTTTCATTTATGGAATGTCGAACAGTGAAGATGTTGATCAGACTACAGATGCACAGGCTGATCTGGATCTACACTGGTCGCAAAACCCATAAGCCCCATTTCTCCAGCCACAGCCACATCTATGAGCTGACAGTTGATAAATTGACCTTGATCCTTTTGATTAATACAGTAGGATTATGATCGACCATATTAGCTCTAAATATTTGGACACCATTTATTCCGGGAAACACATATAATATATTGTTTACCACAACAACGCATGTCCCAACATTTAGGGTTAGTTTGGTTATACTGCCTTATCAGAATAACAATGTATTTGGATACAATTTGTTTTGGGAAACCCCTATAAAAATAGGTGTTTCCCAAAATAAATTGTGTCCAAATATGTAGAGTTATACGGTAATCAATGACTGAATTGCAACCAGCATAGGTACTGATCTGGGTTTACATTGATCACCAACAACATTGGGTATCTTTTGTTAGGTCATCTGATATGCTATATTGTACTGATATTTCTGATTGGTTATCAGAGATAGTTTTAGCATGTTTCTGGGAGCTGAGCTGGTTGATTAAAGGTCCATGCGCACTTTAATAGTAGGCACAAACTGTTCTTTATAGGAATTGAATAAGTGTATAATTGTGTCACTATTCCACCAGTTCTAAAATTACGAGTGCTCGCTATACATATATAATCATTTAGTAATATTTATTTTACGGTTACTGATAGTGACTCGCGGTGGTATCAGGCTAGTTTCATATGCAAATGAGACATGATATTTTTTAATTATTTATACATGTACTACCGTAATTATATGCGTCGCCTGAATTTTTTTTTGACAGATAAAGTATTATCATTGCATTTTAAAACATAAATACAGAGAATAAATAGTAATGTCCCTTAACATTTTAAGGAAACACGGTTATCGCCCCTGATATCAGTGTGGAAGTTTACGTCTGATATAAAACGTACAATAATGCTAATCAATACGTGGGGTAATAGTGAAGTAATGTTTATTTTGCAAGAAAAAGTCTCAGATGATGTCGCTGATATAAAGAACATTTTGTGCCTAGTGGGCATGTACCTTTAAAACTGAACAGTGATCGCCCTAGTATCACCATGTGAAAGCACATTTTATGCAGTGCTCGTATATCAGAATTACTGTGGAACCTCTCTAAATCGGACACCTTGGGAGATCCCCACGGTGTTCGGTTTCGAGATTTCACTATAGGAATGAATGGCCTTTTTGTGGACTTTATCGGGGTATAAACTTGGAAAAGTCGCGGGAATACTGGACGAAGGCCGGAAGGCCTCGTCCAGTATTCCCGCGTCTTTTCCAAGTTTATATCCCCGATAAATTCCATAAAAAGGCCATTCATTCCTTATAATTCCAGCATTTGAAATAAATTCATCAAGAAAATGTGTTTATTTTCCGTTTTCTTAAGAATTATTTTAACTGCGCCTCACGGTTACGGAAAGTAGTTCGGCATGGGAGTTTACTGGGATATAAATTTTGGACAGAGACTTGCTACGGACCAATCAAATGTTAGGGAATCGTGTAAATATTTTTGTGCTGGAATTATTGTATAATATTTTGGCGTTTTGAACAAGATGAAATATAAGTTGATATGTGCGTTTACAGTGTGTCCGGTTTAGATAGGTTTCACTGTACCGTATTTTCCTTGCTTATCCCTATAAAATATAAGTATAAGTGCGGCAGGTGGGCACAGCTTGTTCACACGATAACTCAAGTTCTCCTGGACGGATCTTAATCAAATGCAGTATACATGTTTATCATGGGAAGAGATAGAATCATATTGATTTTCAAATAAATCTCACAAGATATCTCCCTTGGCAGCTATTTTGAAATTTTGCATTCTGTGTCCTGTTCCGTTTTCTACTTGACAGATGTTATATTAACCAAATTCGGTACATGTGTTTGTCATAGCAATTTTAAGAACCCTATTGAATTAAACACCAAACCTGATGAGTTATGTCCCCTTGGCAGCCATTTTCTCCTTCTGTATCCTTGTTCAACTTGGCAGATCTTAACCTTTACACCGCTATCTTAATTTTTGTTGTCTGCTGTTTATTTTCTATTTTCCATTTTTTTCATGAAAAACATTCTTTGACAGCACTTTAGAATAATTAACAACATGCTTTGACAGCATGTCAAAACATGTTTTTATTGAGAAATAAGGCAAGATATAAAAGCAACAGCAGACGACAATTGTTGTGTGTCTAAGGGTTAACCAAATTTGGTACACATCTTTATCATGTGTAAAAGGAAGAACCGTATTGATTTTCAAAAACTAAAGCCCATGTTATGCAATGCAAGTGGACCCTTGTATGTTTGCATTACAGGGAGTTGACGGAGCTGGATGAGCTGTGCCACAAGTACGGTGTCCAGCTGTGTCCAGTCTTGGAGGTGGCCCCGGCCGTACAGTACGACGATATCCCCCCGCTCTACCCCGTCTTCCAGGACTTCCTCTCGTGCTTCAGTTTCAACGAGTAAGCAATAAGACTGCTGCCATAAGCCACCTTTATCCAGTCACAGTCACGCATTGGAGAAAGACGGCTTATGGCCTTTGTGGCTAGTCTAGTTCCTTATTCGCTAGTACGATGATATCCCCCCACTGTACGCCATCTTCCGGTACTGCCTCTCATGCTTCAACTCTTTGCATGCTGGGAAATTTGTGGGCTATAAATAGTTCAAAAATTGCAGATGACAAGTCATTATATTTTCTTTTATTTCTCCTTATAAATGTCATGAATATGTCTTGGAATTTCATTAGAATTGTGAATTGTGTCCGGAGGACACAATTCTAATGAAATTTCAAGACATATTTACAGAGAGAAATAAAACATATACCGTATTTACCCTATGTATTGGGACAGTAAAAAATAAATAAAATTCTACGTGTATATACATAATATAAAATAAATTAATTTTTTTTTTTGGTGTCCCAATTATTAATATTGAAAGTTTGTATCCTCGAAATTGTGAAATTGCTATATCGGTACAATAACAAGTTGAATTTAATTATTTTCCGTTTCTAAGCATGTCGCCCATTTTTATGATCGGAAAATACCCGAACTATATGTTACGGACGGAAATTGCCGAGTGCGCAAATGAAACAATTTAATTTCCAAATTAAAAAAGTATTATCTCGACCAAACTGCGAATGTAGAGTCATTTGATGATTGCAATAAAAAATATCCATATACATCAACGATTAGATGGTGAATTAGTGTTGAAAATGCGTAAAAATAAGTTGTAATCGCCAAAATTGTCCGAAATATTACGATCCCGGAAGTGAACCGGAAGTCGAGTTCGATGGGACAAAATCTGGCACCCTGACCACTTCGTACCAAACGCATTTATTAGTCGAAATAATTTTCGCAAATAAATCACATTCCGGCATTGACAGGCGGCATTGACGATGTATACGGTTTATTGGTAATCTATTTAATCAACAGAGGTCAGATTTACCGTCAGCACTGTGTTATATTAGTTAATCAGCGACGGCCTCTGTTTATAGCGAGACGTGCCAATAGTCGGCATGACCAGTAGCCGGTGAAAAAAAAAAATTGGAGTGGCAATTTTTTTATTTTCCCCAGCGGAATCCCTGACTGTGTTTAAAAGTATTTAAAAAAAAAAAGAGATGTCCCCAATACTTAAGGTGCAGAAATTATTGATTTTTTTTTTAAAATTGTGATGTGTCCCAAAACTTGTTTCCTAAAAAATAATTGTTTCTCCCCAAAACGGGGGTGTCCCAATATAAAGGGTGTCCCAATACATAGGGTAAATACGGTACTCCTATTAAATTCATTTGGCGGATATTTTCGCCGCTAGCATGCAAAGAGTTAAAGAGTATGTCACAACACTGGTGTGGGTGGCAGGTGGGAGTATGCGATGGGTAATTTAACGATCGGTTTCTTTCCATATGTGATAGCAAGGGGGGTGGGGGGGGGCATATTGGTTTGCTCTTGAGGTTCCGTCCGTCCGTATGTACATTTGTATGTCCATGGTCATTTGTGTCGAAACGATTGTTGTTAAAATTTCTCCATCATGCCTTATCTTCACTCACTGGATGGACTACTTTAGTATTAACACACTTAATACATGTGTACATATGTGATACACTCGCATGACCATTAACATGACCTTGACAGTTTTTACCGTCACAAGGCTCTGAAACACATGTCGAGTATATCCATGTTTTACAAACCTAATGTCTTGTTATTTTAAGTTTAACAGACTGGACTCGGAAACAGTAGGAATTCCTCGCCGAGCATCGGCAAACTATTTCATCAAAATCGCTATTTAAAGCATACTTATCTAGCTAAGTATACTTTGAGGGAGTAATCATTTTATTTTCCCGAAATGCATTATTTCATATAGAAGTAACGACAGCATATATTTGATGATTAAAAATATGCAGAATTAAATATACTGAATTTATTACATTATCACAGCCAAAATGGCTGTGATAATGTAATATTTTCAGTGTAATAAAAATTAATAAATTTATTCTCAAATTGAAAATTTCTCCCTCAAAGTGTACTTAGCAAGATAAGTATACTTTGCAATTTTGGTGAAATAGGCTACAGATATCCTAGGTGTTAACTAGCCTCACCAGCTAAACATGATATCGATAACCTATACTAGTTGGTATTTCTATTTGGTATAATTCCAATGCAGCAGGTTAAATGTGGGATCAAACCCATTTGCCCGGCCTTAAATGACCGGTTAATAGGCCGTTAAACACCAGTAAACAAGCAAACAAACTCTTTGGTATAGAGAATGGGAGGGTATGAACCCATACTTTATGATTCACACGATGAATGGCAAATATTACTGGAATTCACACCTGGGGCCATCTGCGGTTCATTTCACTAAACTTTGCTTGACTAAGAAGTTTGTAAGTGCAAAATTGAAACATTTAATAACATTTGCACTGACAACAGATGTTGGCAAATTTTTCTGTTGAATGCGCGTAAAACACATTCACTCCATTTGTGGCTGTGACTGGAGAAATGGGGCTTATGGGTTTTGCGACCAGTGTATATCCAGATCAGCCTGTTCATGCATCCGCATCAGTTTGATCAGGATCTGCACTGTTCGCCATTCCATCAATGAAACACCCATCACATTCCTAACAAGCAATATAGATCGTTATCAAGTTACAGTGGTGTGCTATTTGATCTGGTCACAAATCCCATAAGCCCCATTTCTCCAGTCACAACCACATTCATGTACCTTGATGTATTACGGAGCCCCGCAGGGGACGTAGAATTATTTTTATGCCACCGGTCTCGAAGAGCCGGGTAGCATATTGTTTTGGGACCGTCCGTCCGTCCGTCCGTCCGTCCATCACACTTTTCGGTTAACCACTTTGTCACAGTTTCTCAAACTGGCTATAGCATCTACATAAGTTGCTTAATCACTTCAATACTTCAACACTTCATTCATTGGTATGTGTGCCACACCTGCCTTTTCATAATTTATATGACCTTCGCCTTTTAACCTTCACCAGGTTACTTAAATGACTTAACCACTTTGTCACAGTTTCTCAAATATGCTGCAGGTGGCATCCGCATTCGACAGACGCAGTTCTTGTTTTTATTAATTTGTTCCCACGAAATAACAATTAAAAAATAAAATAATCCATGTCCCCTGTAGGTTTGTGAGTGTGGGGCCGCGACTGAGCAGTTTCCTGTTGGACCTGGGGGACGGGGGAGAGTTGAGCGTGACCGACTGTGCCACCCTGCTCCCCGTGCGCTCCGACCAGACCCTACAGGTGTGCGGCTATCCGCTACATGATGCGAGCCACACCCTCCTACCACAGCTGCCTCCACAACTGGTGCTCAGCGAGTACGGAGTACAGGTATGGTCATTGATCTTGTGTAACTCGTTCTAGGGCAGGAGCCATTGTGGATTAATTGATACAAGGTGTATGATCACGTGGTATTAACAACAACAACAAGTACTGAAACTTCCAGAATCCATCTGATTCAAAGTACATGTACGTATTCTTTTATATTGTCCTTATTACGTAACGGATTTTGATGAAATATGGCGCATCAAATGCGTCTTGTTAAGCTGCATTTTGGTGGTCTCCAACACAGAAATCGATTCTTAGCAAAAACGACATATGTCTGTGCCAAACTCCATAGACCACCAAATGCAGCTCATGAAGACGCATTTGCTGCGCCATATTTCATGAAAATCCGTTGCATATTAAGGAAACTGTCAAATAATACTTACTTTGGAGTGGGCGACGTTGTTGTTGTTGTAACCACCTTGAATAAACTCAAACTTGGACTCCCACATCCCTGCTGTAATATGGGGAGACATGTGTTTCATCCATTCTTTAGATGTGACTTTTTTCGGGCAAATAAACATTCATTTACCATTACCGGACATTTTTATTATGCCCCCTGTGCGATAGCAAGCGTGGCATATTGCGTTGCTCTTGAGGTTTCGTACGCCCGTCCGTCCATGTACATTTACGTCAAAAAGTCGAAGAGTTTCTCCAGTTAGAGTCCAGTATGCCACAGGGGCATATCCATGTTTTACAAACATTATGTCTATTATGTAGTTGGCATTATTATACTCTTTTTATTTTTTTTTTATTTTTTCAAACATGAATTAGCATTCTTGGTGAGGGGCATAACTGTGTTTCCTTTAACTCTTCCTACGCTGTTGACGGAAATTGCCGTCTGCTGTTTTTCATTTTTGCTTTAATTCTTTAACAAAAAAATGGTTTTGACAGCACATGAGAATCGTCTCCACTGGAGACAATTCTCATGTGCTGTCAAAACCAGGTTTTTGTCGAGAAATATTGAAAATAAAACATTTCCAGCAGACGACAACATTTAATTCAGCGTAGTTAAAGGTTAGCGGAGACAACTATTTGTTCTCTCTATTTATTTTTGAAGGGGCAATGTGGATGGAGTATAGGTATGATCAATGTTTCAGAGACTCGTTACTGGCTGTGACTGGAGAAATGGAGCTTATGGGTTTTGCGACCAGTGTAGCTCCTGATCGAATAGAACACTTGTAGCTTGATATCAATCTTTCTGGCTTTTTAGAAGCATTACTGGAGTTTCATTGATGGAATGGTGAACAGTGGAGATCCTGATCAGACTGTGCGGATGCGCAGGCTGATATGGATATACACTGGTCACAAAGCCCATAAGCGACATTTATCCAGTCACAGTCACATTTAGGTAACACTTCATAGTAGTCTCCTTTATACGGAGGATCCTACATTAGTGATGATTTAATATGATATTTATGGTCGAGACGCCAGTTTTCGGGGTAGTTTGAGTTTTCGGGGTATTCACATATTTTGTAATTTATAGACATGTGTGCAGCTGCGATGTGCTTTATGTCAGGTGATTAAAATAAGCATGACTTGACGTACATTAGGTCCTTTGAAAATGCCACCAAATCCAGTGTTTGTACTAAATACTTGTAATTTTTTAGATTTAGGTCATTTTGTTCACGAACCTACCGTGATTTTCTGCGTCCGTCATTAATCTGCTCTTTTAATATTGTTAAAATCATAAATAATAGAAAAGTTTCAAATTTTCCTTCACTGTGCCTCATTCATCTGCGAGATGATCAACTGCCAATGAAAACTCGGGACAAATTAGCAAATTTATTGAGACTTTCGGAAAATACCCCGAAAACACCAACCATAAGTCAAGATTCAAGATGGCTGATTCTTGTGTTGCTAGACACGCTGACGTGAAATTTAATCGAACAACAATCTTATTGAAGGCAACAAACATTGAAAGAAATGTTTACCATTGGATTGAACTGACAAGTTAGCTCATATGTTATGTTTTATAAAAAACGCTTGTTGATAAACTTGTTGATACCCCGAAAACTAGACCTACCATCATATTAAACAAGTTGACTGATTTCATAAGAAACTAGTTTAATAAATATAATATTAAATTCAACACAAATGTAATATTCTATTTATTGCATAAGCACAACATCGTACATTGACATACTGATCACCTAATACTAACATGTTTCCTGTAACGGTTTCTTTTACATATTTATTACTTGTGTATTATGATTTAAATACATTGTGTTATTACACTGTGAAACCCATTTTATTCCATAAACCTCATTACAGGGAGGGAGCTATTGTAGCTCAATTGATAAGGCATTTTAGTTTTTGGACCCACAGTAATAAACTTAAACAACAATGATTTTATGGCTTTAGACCAATTTGAGCTAAAGAGCTTTAGGCTGTTGATAACCACAGAATGAAAATATTTTGTAGCCTGCAAATTACTCTGTGTTTTTTTTCAGACCATATATAATAAAACAGGTGTCTGTTTCCCATCACCCGACTGACCCGCCAAAATCGGCCCGACTCAAATAATTATATTGTCAATTTGTTTATTTCGGTTTGTCCAAGTGTCTAATATAATTTTCCTACCTACCCAACGGGAGATTGGAAACAAGGATTCTTCTAAATGTGGTCTCACTGTCTGTTTTATGACTGACAACCTTTGTTGGTTATTCTTACGAGTGCTTATCTTTCATATGAGAATATTTATTTTGATGCATCACCATTGTAAGCCATTATAATATGTACGGTAGTAATGTATATTTTTCTGTGTTGCAGGCAAACCATGACTTCTTTGAGTTCTGTCAGCCACTGTCCCGGCACGGCGTCAGTTACGTCGTGTGTCCGGGCACCGGAGCGTGGAACAGTCTGGCTGGTTGTCCCGAGGCCGCGGTGACCAACGTCTACAACGCCGTGAAGTGTGCCTCTAGTGAGGACGCACTCGGACTGCTCGTGTGTAACTGGTCCGGCAAGGGATATTTGACACATCTACCTTTCTGTTGGCCAGGATTCCTGATGGGGGCGGGGCTTAGCTGGAACTCTGATTCTCATTGGGTAAGTTAAAAAATGTGACCTGGTGTTTCCCCATACCTGACTATTAACCCTTTCAACACTACTGCCCTCTATAACAGTGTAGATCATCACAGCCACATATGTACGACTAAAATGTTCGTAACTGTAGATTTAGAATAGTGTGTAAATTTCAATTGATGGAGTTACATTTATTGAGCATAGGCTGCATATGCAGCCTTTGCTCAATAAATCCAATAATTGTTTACAAGAAAACATTGTTAATGTGAAATTTACAACATTTTAGTCTTACGAAGTTTGGTGAAACGGCCCCCTGACTATTAAGCCTTTCAACACTACAGCCCTCTATAGCAGTATTTGCAAACAGTGTAGATCAACACAGCCACATATGAAAGATATTCGTACAACTAAAATGTTCGTAAGTGCAAAATTATGATAGTCTGTAAATTTCGCGTTAACAATGTTTTTTTGTAAACAATTATTGGATTTACATTTTATATGCAGCCTATGATCAATAAATGTAAATCCATCAATTGAAATTTCCATTCGATCCTAAATTTGCACCTACAAACATTTTAGTTGTACAAAGTTTTGTGAAACGGCCCCTAGGTGATCAGACTGAACTGAACGATTGCCATTCTTACTCAAACTAAATAAAAATACATAGGAACTGTTTGGTCATAACATATTTGTATTAAGTAAATTGTTTATTATAGGGACATGTTTATTATAGTGACATGCATACAACTTTTACAAGTAAGTAATATGGCAATTTGTTACATACTTCACCCAAAATCGTATTCAGTTACCAGCGAGTTATTTGTCTTGAGGCACGCTGTTAGTCAGTAAAATTACATGACCTAGCTTTCTCGTAAAATATAGTCTGTATGCAACAAATGCTGTTGGTTATTCACTAGCACGCGTGTTAAATTATGGAGAGTATTTTAATGCATCAAACGGTTGTATTCCATTGCCTGTGCAGGAGTATCTACTGGGCCACTGTTAACATGAAATGGTTGTATTCCATTCCCTGTGCAGGAGTATCTACTGGGCAACCTGGAGGAGTTACTGAATATTCATGTGTTCCAACAAGAGAAGGGGGTCCTGGGGCACGCCATTGTGGAGCTGGGCCGGGCTGAGACTTACCTACTCCGCTGCTCAAAGGGCCAGGCGGGTGAGATGGTCATCTTGTGTGTCATTTGCTGAGAAAAGGGATTTTAGGATATTTGTGGCTGGTGTCGATCCTGTTTTTTTATGTACTCTAATAATCAGATATGTGGCTGTGACTAGCGAAATGGCGATTATGTGTCATGTGACCAGTGTAGATCCTGATCAGCCTGTGCGTCCGCACAGTCTGATCAGGATCTGCACTGTTCACCGTTCCATCAGTGAAACAGTCGACATGCTTCCAACAAGGGATATAGATTGTTATCAGGCTACAGGAGAGCGCAATTTGATCAGGATCTACACTGGTCACAAATCCCATAAGCAACATTTCTCCAGTCACAGCCGCATATTATTATTAATCGGAACTGTTATTCAGATCCTAACCATTTCCCCCATAAATATCTGATATGGAATCTTCCATGTCAATTTCGGACTTATGCATTTTTATCAAGAAGGGACAGTCATTATAGGAAATATCAAAACTACTGGACAAACACTGCAGATCCTAAAGGGCCGGATCTTCAGGATATGCAGTGTTTGCAAATGTTGGCTTTTGTCTGAAAGGGTTAAACTGAATGGCGACCAGTGTAGCCCTGATCAGGCTGAGCTGGAGCTTCACTGGTCACACAATGTCGTGTCTAGTGCATGCGCCGACAAACTTTTGGCTATTAAACACATTAAATCTAAAAAAATGTTTAAATGTAAGTACTTTTTCACCAATAACAAAAAAGTCACCCTCCCCAAATCTTTGATCAAATTCCATCAAATATTGATTTAATAGCGAAAAACCAGACGTCATTTACAGAAAATATCGTATATTTTGTAAATATCTTTTATGAGATATCGCACATGTTCTCCGGTCAATCGGCGTGTCTCAAATATTAACTGGAGTTGTTTACATTTACTGAACTCATAGTGCCCAATTGTAGCAAGCATTACCCCAGTGTCTAAATTGATTGATAAAAGTATATTTGATTCTGTATAATTTCATATAAAACAGCTTTTCTGCTAAAATAACCCGGGTAACGTTTTATTTAATGTTTTCTCATGTACTGCCTACCATGGATCTATTTGACAGATGTATTCATTTTGATGCTGTATAATTTCATATAAAACAGCTAAACTAGGTAACCAGGGTAATGTTCAATGTTTTCTCATGTACTGCCTACAGGGCTCCAGATAAACTGCACATTTGCTTAAATACCCAATTAAACTTGCCAAAAACCCAATTGAAATCAGAAGTAGCGAGTATCAAAAAGCAATAAAAAAATTGTGGAACCTTTATCATGCTACAAAAAACAATAAACAGACCACAAATATAGCATATTTTTTTATTTTCCATGAAAACACATCTTGGTATTTCATTAGAATTTTAGAATTGTCTCCAAGGAGAAGATTCTAATGAAATACCAAGACATGTTTTCATTTCGAAGCAAACTATTCAATAATTGCGGTCTGTTGATGTGTAAGCAGTAGTGTGATTTTATTTTACCCAATTAAAATTTTGAAATACCCAATTGCTTCAGAAATGATGGAGTGACAATCCTCAATTACTAATTCCTTATCTGGAGCCCTGCTGCCTACCATGTATCCATTCGACAAATGTATTAATATTGACGACAGGTGATGACTGTTCGCAACTGCCACCAGACCAAGGTTCATTGCTCTACCAGTTCCTACTTCAACCAGACTCGACTGCCATCGAAAAACTTACACCAGAAATATTACAGGCAAGTACAATGCTTCTTTTGAATGGAAGGACTTGGGGGTTTTGATCACAGATGTTCCTTGCATATCACACTTCTCTCATTTCTCATGCAAATATAAGGTGGCACGAGGGAACTCTTTGAACCCCAAGGCCGTAGACTGCGGGTTCAAACAGTTCCCGAGTGCCACGGCAAACGTTTACCCATGGCTGGACATAGTCGAACGTTATTGTTACATTTCCGTCAGAAATATCGTGTAATTTGAGCATATACTGTATGCAGTACTTTCTGTACTTTGATAATCTGCTCCATTCAAACAGCTGCTTTACACAAACATGTTCCGGGGCCGCAGTACACGTCGCGTGATGTAATCGCTCAATTTAAAAATTTTAGTGCAACCGTTGTGAATTGGTCTGGTAACATAATGGCGCGTTCTAGTAATGTCATGAGATGCATTCATTACGTAGGTGATGGCTTGGCCCTGGAATGAGCATTGTTTACAGCCACGGTGAAACAGCACGTACTGTACGTTTGAACATGGCTGTGAGCAGTGTCGAACAACGACAGTCATGTAACGATATGAATTTATTTCTAATTGTGACATCTCATTACTATTGTAAACAACTATATATTTTTCTTGATCCCTCTAGCGGAAAACAAGACACCAAAAATACCAGGTCAGTGTCTTTTGATATCAGGTTTAACAGACAAGGTTAGAAAACGCATAGGAATTCCGCGGCTTGCCGAGGGATTCCTACCGTTTCCGAGCCGAGTCTGATAAACTCAATGATACCAAACAACACTGGCCAGTATCTGATTTATCAGGTAACGTTTTATGCCAGGAAAGCATGTGGACTTGTTTATGTTGCGTTATTACATTGATGTCATTTGGTCACGACATTTGACACCGTTTAACCAATAAAATGTTAGTTTTAAATTTGTTGTAACCCGGATATTTGTATCAGGTCAATGCATTATGTTATCATTCGGTACATATTTGGCCAATACAATAATTTGCTACCTGATAAATAGTCATCACAATAAATTCTGTATGTCTGTGCTTGCGTGCAAATATGCATCCCTCTGAAATCTGCTTTGAACCTACAATTACGAGTCAAATTGACTTGAAAATTCACATGATTGTTTATGCATCGGCGGACTTGACGTATATAAATATTTGTTTATATGCACAGCTGTAGACACCAGCCATGGCACTATTTTTGCTCTAGAACGCAGGAAACATTTTGAGGGTCAAGGTTGAATATTTGTCTGGGGGAGGGCCCCCACAGCCCCCGACTCAATAGTCGTGGCATTATTTTATTCACTGCTACGGGCCTGATATGGTGTTTGATTATATTGCATGTAGATCCTCATTGGCACTAAATACATGTGTATGTTTGTCTTTGTAGCGAGTTACGCGACATGTACGGAAGTGTCAGACAGAGTTACGGGACCTGGAGTTGAGTTGTCCACAGGGGGCCAGTATTGTGTCTGAACTGCAGCATACATGTGACCTTATGTTACTGTCGGCCAAGTGAGTATGGTTACTTGGTATATCGCATTATTTTGGTCTCCCGGGGACACAGGGAAAATTCTTAATCAGGCTATTACAGCCTAGTACAAGGTGCATGATCACATGGTCACAACAACAACAACAATGGCTGAAAGTGTTGTAAGCTCGCCCACTCCAAAGTAAGTATTATTTGATATTGTCCTTAATATGCAACGGATTTTAATGTAATATGGCGCAGCAAATGCGTCTTCATGAGCTGCATTTGGTGGTCCCAGGTGTTCGGCACAAACAGATCTTATTGTTAGACACGGAAATTGATTCTTCGCAAAACGACAGAAGTTTGGGACAAAGAGACCACCAAATGCAGCTTAACAAGACGCGTTTGATGCGCCATATTTCATCAAAATCCGTTACATAATAAGGACAAAATATAAGAATACATACTTTGAATCGGAGGGCTTCGGGAAGTTTCAGTACTTGTTGTTGTTGTTGAAACCACGTGATCATACACCTCGTAATATATGTTTTCAAATTATATAGAAATGACTGTTTTTATTCTCACTAATTTGAATGAAAAATAAGCAGTAAATGATGCACACCCGTCCGATTTTATTCCTAAATTGGGATAAGAATCTATAAATGCATTTGACATGATGTTACCCTGTGTTTCTTAATCACTGTATGTCTGAAGCATAGATAATGCTTATGTACATACAATCATATAAAACTAACTATTTGCTTTTATAATAATTTGTTGAGTAGTTTCATCCATTAAACTGCTGGGGCCTGTTTCACTAAACTTCGTACGACTAAAATGTTCGTAAGTGCAAAATTATGATAGTCTGTAAATTTCACATTAGCAATGTTTTCTTGTAAACAATTATTGGATTTACATTTATTGAGCATAGGCTGCATTTGCAGCCTATGCTCAATAAATGTAAATCCATCAATTGAAATTTCCAGTCGATCCTAGATTTGCACTTACGAACATTTTAGTCGTACGAAGTTTACTGAAATGGCCGCCCTGATCTTTTGATCCAGTATATTCCATTGATATCACAGTTTTGTACTGCTATGACGTGACTCCTGTGTTGCTGTTGCAGGATTGGGCGGTCACTGGTTGTGTCCGGTAAGAACCCCAACACGGGTGGACAGGCAGGCTATGATGTAGTCAACCTGGGCATAACCAACCTCTCTCCCACGGTGAAAACTGATCTGGCCAACAGGTACGGCATAATGGTCCCTGTGGAACAGAAACGGGTGATAGTCTACTGCCTGTTTTACGAAACCTGCCCAAATTTTATGGTTATATCAACAACGTATAAACTATATTTTTTTTCTCGATAATATTAAATTTTCGCAAAATTAAGAATGAGCCTTCTTTTTATTTCGTCAAATTTGGTCAAACATTGATTTTATTACTACAAATGATTTCTCTATGGAAATTTAAAGAAAAGAAAACATAGGTTAAAAATCGGTGCACTATTTGTGAAATTAGAAAACTTTCCTCATGTTAAATTCCCCATAGACATCTTCACTCTGAGACATCTTGAATATGTCTATGGGGATTTAACATGGGAAAATTGTTTTTTCACAATAAAAAAATCAATACCAGTATTTCACGAAACTAAAAGAAGGCTCATTCTAATATTTTGATATTATCAAAAAAATTATAGTTTTTGCCATCTTTATTTAACCTTAACCCTTAGACCGCTACACACAGCAGTTGTCGTCTGCTGTTGCTTTATATCTTGCTTTATTTCTCAAGAAAAACATGGTTTAACAGCACTTTAAAAAAAATTCCAATGGAAATGAGTCTGAAGTGCTGTCAAACCATGTTTTTGATGATAAAAATGGAAAATAGAAAATAAACAGATGACAAAAAAAATGATATAGTAGTGTAAGGGTTAAAATTTGGGCAGTTTATGTGAAACAGACAGTAGTGGTAGTAGAGCACTGGACATCGATACTGGTGCTTGTAGTTTCAATCTCCACTCTTGACACTTTCGTCGTATTCATAAGACGGCTAAATCGGCTTACGGATATGACTTCAAACTGAGGTCCTGGCTGTATAACGACCTTAGCTGTTGTTGGGTTGTTCACCTGTTCCACTCACTTTTCCTGCGGAAGATCAATTGAGACATTTGAATTGAGAAAAGAATATTGTCATCTGATTTTTCTGTCGTGCATGCTTGCGGACAGCGCGATATAGTCGGCACATTGGTGTACGTACATACGTACGTGCGTCCGGGTTTAGAGTTTTTTAACTACACTATATCGCTGAAATCGCTTCACGATTAACTTTAAACTTCACATGTGTGTTTATCATAATCCATATTGTCATTCTCTTCCCTAGCTCCCTATTTACTTAAATTAATTTTTCAGATTGTTAGAGTTATTAGAAGTATACGAGACATTATGGAAAGCTCGCTATTTAGAACATGGCCTGAAGTTCTCCATATCTGGTTTGAGAGGACTTCTAAAGCAGCTTATACCGGACGACGACCCAGAAAACCACACAGAACCACAGTGACATTTCTCGACATGACACTCATCTACTATGGCAAAACTTGGGGTGATGAAATGGAAACACGGGGAAACAAAATGGGATATGATAGTCCACATGTAATCAAAAGGCTATGCAGTAGGACCACTCGATATCGGACACCTAGAGAACCTGATTTTGATGGGTTTGCTATAATTACCTCTAATGGTAATGTCTGTCCATGATTGAAAAACACAAAACATGCCTTGCAGTGTTCATATGCATGAACGACAGTGAAACCTCTCTAAACTCGATACCCAGGGAGGTCCCAGGGTGTCCAATTTAGAGAGGTTTCAGTGTCGTATATAATACAATAAGCAGGGAAATTCTAGAGCAGTGCCCTGGTACTGTATATGTCCGATTAGGGCTCGAAGCCATCACCTGCTGACATCAAACGTCACGCAATTCTACTTGTGCCATTGTTTTTCTCGTCATATATGTGGCTGTGACTGGAGAAATGGTATTTTTAACCAGCCTAACTCCTGATATTCCAGCATACTCCTGCATGATGATAAGGATATATAGGCCTACTGTTTGTTAGAAGCAGGACACCTGTTTCAGTGTCTGAATGGTGATCAGTACAGATCCTGATCAGACTGCACAGTCCTGGATCTACACTGGTCATAAATGTCATAAACCCCATTTCTCATGTCGTATTTGTGAGAGAAAAAATCCTGATATAATCATGGTTGGGAATTTGTCTAGTTGTTACAAGTTTTCATAAATATGACAGTGACTGGAGAAATGGGGCTTATAGCATTTGTGGTCAATTTAGCTCCTGTTCTGCTCCTGCAGCCTCATAAAGATCTATATTATTTGTTAGAAACTTTATCAAAAACAATGCAGACCCCAACTGGACTGCAAATCTGTAGGCGATTTCACCAACATTGCAAAGTATACTTTTCTAGCAAAGTATACTTTGAGGGAGTAATCATTTATTTTTCCTGAAATAAATTATTTCATATAGAACTAACAACTGCATATAGGTGATGATTAAAAGTATGCAGAATTATTATACTGAATTTATTGCATTATCACAGCCAAAATGGCTGTGATAATGTAATAAATTCAGTATAATAAAAAGTAATAAATTTATCCTAAAATTTAAAATTTCTCCCTCAAAGTATACTTTGCTAGAAAAGTATACTTTGCAATGTTGGTGAAATAGGCTACGGAATCTATTGGTCACAAGTCAAAATCAATTTCTCCAGTCACAATTTAACAACTCATTTCCATAAAAAATAGTGCAATAATTGAAACTAACACGTGGCTGTAACTGGAGAAGTCTGATTGTGGTAACTGCGACTAGTGTAGACCCAGACCAGCCTGCGCAGTCTGTCGGGGGGTCTGCACTGTTCGTGGTTCAGTCGGTGAAACACCCGTCATGTTTCTAATAAGCCGTATAGATCTTGTACCAGTAGCCGATTTCACCAACATTGCTAAGCATACTTATCTAGGTAAGTATACTTTGAGGGAGTAATCATTTATTTTTCCCAAAATGCATTATTTCATATAGAACTAATGACTGCATATATTTGATGATTAAGAGTATGTAGAATTATTATTATACTGAATTTATTACATTATCACAGCCAAAATGGCTGTGATAATGTAATAAATTCAGTATAATAAAAATTAATAAATTTACCCATAAATTAAAATTTCTCCCTCACAGTCTACTTGGCAAGATAAGTATACTTTGCAATGTTGGTGAAATAGGCTACAGGCTATAGTAGTGCACTAGATCAGTAGTTGGGCTGGTCACAAATGTGATTAGCCCAATTTCTCTCTTTCGTCACACTCGCGGTTTATCAGTTTATCATAGCTAGCCATATATAAATATATCAACAAACCAAACATCCTGATTTTGAGCACGGAGTAAGTTTTATAAGCACATGCTCCGGGCACATGTGAGGGGAGACACTTGAAACGTGGTTCAGAGGATGGACGGATATGCAAATCTTGACGATGAATCCATCCTGAAGGATTCATATCTTAATGGTGAATCTTACTGGGATTCACACGTTGGGCCAACTGATCCTGTGTAGTAAGTGTGCTTGGCACTGGATCAGGACACTGTCTTTTGGTGCTGAAAGTTTCCATTGTAATTTCAGTGCTGAATATAGTTTGTTTAGTGATGTTTAACGGCCTATCAGCAGCTACGGTCATGTAAGGCCGGGCCAACGGGTTGGATCCCGTATTTAACCTACTGCATTGGAGGGAAAATCCCAAAAATCAGAACGGAATATTTACATCGAGAAAAAATATATTCAGCCCTGAAATTAGAATAACCTGATCTGGTGCCAGGTCCATACCGCACCAAAGTCACTTGGCCCCATGCTGAATATAGAGTGATTGCTCCATACTGGTGAATTCCTGTGTATGTCCGTGCTATTGAATGGACAGAAAACCCCAATCAATCTGTCTGATTATTGTATATTGCTAGACTTGCTAGACTATGCATTAGATGCTCATAACCATTATGTTTTAAAATTATGAGAATTATGTCAACCACCATTGACATCACTTCTCAGTTAATTAACACTGTGATTACCTTCTGCTTAGATCGACTGCCTTTTAATACTGCAATACATACATGTATGCTTCTATCAACAAATCCAAGACATTTACTTCCATCCGTCCATTTAACCATATATGTGGCTGTGACTGGAGAAATGGGGCTTATGGGTTGTGCGACCAGTGTAGATCCAGATCAGCCTGTGCATCCGCACAGGCTGATCAGGCTCTGCACTGTTCGCCATTACATCAATGAAATACCCATCCTGCTACTAACAGGCAATATAGATCATTACCAGGCTACAATAATGTGCTATTTGATCAGGAGCTACACGGGTCTCATAACCCATAAGCCCCTTTTCCCCAGGCACAGCCACATATAGTGTTTCTACTGCCATATCACCTGTACTGACAAACTACAATGTATTTTGTGGTTTGAGAAAAGGGGACCAGCATAGCTCCAGATCAGTTTTCATATCCATATTGACTGATCAGTAGCCGATTTCATCAAAATTGCAAAGTATACTTATCTAGCGCAGTATACTTTGAGGAAGTAATCATTTAATTTTCCCCGAAATGCATTATGTCATACAGAACTAACGACTGCATATTTGATGATTAAAAGTATGCAGAATTATTATACTGAATTTATTACATTATCACAGCCAAAATGACTGATAATGTAATAAATTCAGTATAATAAAAATTAATAAATTTATCCTAAAATTGAAAATTCCTCCCTCAAAGTATACTTTGCTAGATAGTATACTTTGCAATGTTGGTGAAATAGGCTACAGAAGTTACACTGGGCAAAAACACAGTAGAGCTCAACAGCATCCATACACTGTCTGCTATACGAGACGAGCCATGCGATTTTGTAAATATTTTTCATGAAAAATCGCACATGTTCTTTTGTACAATATCACATGGCTCGTCTCATGCGGCTGCGACTGGAGGAATGGAGTTTATGGGATTTGTGACCAGTGTAGCTCCTGATCACAGCACATTCCTGTAGCCTGATAACGATCCATATTGCTTGTTAGAAGCATGACAGTTTCATTGATGGAATTGCGAACAGTGCAGATCCTGATCAGTCTGTGCGGATGCACAGTCTGATCTGGATCTACACTGGTCGCAAAATCCATAAGCCCCATTTCTCCAGTCACAGCCACATATGTACATGTATTGTGAAGTCTGTTACCCCATCTGAAACCTATCTGACCTCTATGTCATTATAAAGCAAGCTGAAGGGGTGTCGAGATATATGTTTACAATGACCCGTCCCTAAATGACCTTAGCTGTTGCTGGGACGTTAAACACTTTCACGTTTTGATTAAATCGATTTCCATGATAGGTAGAATATCCTTCTAAGTAACACAATGAAATAGAATTTTCAGGAAATGATATTAAAACATTGGAAAATTTCATAACCAAAGTAATGGCAGGCATTCCTCCTTATAGGAATCACGATTTGCCTGGTTTGGCCCTCAGGTACATTTTTATCTTTGGCTCTTTTGTTACCTGGGAGTTGAATTGGGTTATTGCCCATTATAGAAGTAGTAAGATTATTACTGATCCGACTGCTTTTGGGAGGGGGCCAAGTGATTCTTGTGTGGCGAGGACCTGACATCAGATCAGGATTATTCTGATTTCAGGGCTGCAGTAGCCATTGCTTGTCGTAAAAGGCGATTAAACTGGCTTAACGATTGTGTTCATACTTTCCGGAACCCACTATACCGGATTTGGCCCTCATGTACATTTTTGGCTTTCTTGTATGTGAGAGTTGAGTCAGGCTATGCCCCATATATAAAAGTAAGGTTAGCGCTAATCCTATTACTTTTAGGGAATGGGATAAATGATGCTGGTGTGGCGAGGGCCTGGCACCAGATCAGGTTGTTCTAATTTCAGGACTGAATATATATTTTGATTGTAAATATTGAGTTCTGAAGTTGGGATTTACCCCCCTCGGACAGGTGGATACGGGACTCGACCCCGTTGACCCGTCTGCGTGTAGACTCCCTGAGGCTTGTACCTCTATGTCAGAAAAGCGGACGTTAAACCCTATTCACTCACTCACTCACTCTGATTTCAGGGCTGAAGATATAGTTTTTTTTATTATACCCCCCACTCTACTACCATGCTGTGCCAAATCAACGACTGTCCAACCCCCACTGATACCAAGGTCAAGGTCAAATACTTGGTCTCTTTACAAAACTTAACATCAGAGAAATAAGTTATAACTTCTGTTTCCTTCATTTAAAATTCTTAATATTCTGTTTCCTTCATTGAAAATTCTTAATATTTCACTCGTGTATTCCTCTAAGGTTGTACTATCATGCTGTGACAAATCCATGACCGTCCAGCCCACGCTGATCCCAAGATCAAGGTCACATACTTAGTCTCTTTACAAAAATCAACATCAGAGAAATATGTTATAACTTCTATTTCTTTCATCGAAAATTCTAAGGCTCTTCTATCATGCTGTGACAAATTATCGCTGATCTCGAGGTCAAGGTCACATACTTAGTCTCTTTACAAAACTTAACATCTGACAGAGAAATTGGTTATAACTTGCTCGGATCTGCTTCACATTTCACACACACATTGCTCCAATGGACCTCTACCACCCTGTGACAAATTCACATTTTGTGCCGCCCCCGCTAAGCCCAGAGTCGAGGTCAGAAGCCCACACACTTGGATTTTTTTTTTTTACATATTTAGGGGTACCTGGGCCCACGCGGAGGGTATTCCGTAAGCCTCGCTTACTGACCAATCTAGTTGTAAATATTCAGTTCTGATTTTGGGATTTCCCCCTATTTGTACATGTACTTGAACATGTACAGGTAATATATGGGATTTAGTACTAAACCCATTGACCTTAAATGACCTTAGCTGTTGATATGCTGTTAAACCACAACAAACAAAACAAGCAAACTATTCAATGTCATAAGGTTTGTTTTATCAGATTGTAACTGCTGTCTGTTATTTATATTTTAGTTTTGACCTACATGTGGGCGATATTTCTTTGTTTGGTTATGCTGTTGTTTACATGTAAATATTGGGAGTGTGACATAAATTACTTTATGTTGCGTGTAACCTTAAGCATATTAACCTTTAAAATGCGGGAAAGAGTCACCTGTTGATTTTCATATTGATTTCTTAAGAATAACATGGTTCGGCAACACAATGGAGACGATTCTCATGAGAAGCATTGAAAATTAGAAGACAATTTTTTAACCTTTTCAACACTACAGCTCTCAATAGCGGCGTTTGCAAACAGTGTAGATCCAGATGAGTCATCAGGATCTGCACTGTTTGCAGGTAATTTTCATATTTTTGTAGAAAAAATACACCCGCTTTTCATAAATGGACTAGTCTGAAATTTATTTTGTGACGATTGGAATGGTCGGAAAATTAACATATCAAAATTAAAACCAGTTATTTAGGGATGAAACTAAAAGGGTTACTTGTTATAACAGATTTGGGTTATTCTCAACTATAGGACAAGGGGATGACATTTTTTCGTATCGTTAATTGTGTTTTTGTCAAGAGATTTTGGTCTCTTTTGGGCTAATACCGTAATAAACTTAAATATTTGTACATAATTTATTCTGGGAAACACACATAAATATATGGTTTACCACGATGAGTGTCCTAATACTTGTGGTTAGTATCATTGTACTGGTTTTATCACAATAACAGTAGGTACATATGGATATAATTTGTTTGGAAACCCAAACAAATTGTATCCGAATACATGGGGTAATTCTGGTATGTATGTAGTAATTCCAATCCCACTCCGAATTACACATGGAATTCTGTTTATTGACACAATTCTCTATGGGAGTGATTTTGGTGTGGTCAGGCTAATTTTAGGGCTGAATATTTATTATTCTGTAAATATTCAGTTCAGATTCAGTCCCCCCATCCATATATTAGGTGAAATATGGAATTTGACCCCGTTGACCTGGCCTATAATGACCTTTGCTGTTAAAAGGCCGTTCAAATCCATTTAATATATACATACATGTTTACAAATCATTTCTTTGTATATTTATTGTTTTTCTCAACAGTCTGTTTCACGAAACCTGCCCAAATTTTACGGCCCTATAAAGAATGCAAAAACAGATTTTTTTGGGATAATATTAAATTAAAGCAACATTTAAGAATGAGCCTTCTTTTTATTTCATGAAATTTGGTCAAATATTGATTTTATTATTACGAAAAAAATCCATGTTAAATCCCCATACGGTAGACATCTTCCAGAAATACTGGACTGAGTTTCAAAATTTAACTTTTGTTTTCTTAGTTAGATCATTTCCAAGCTATCTAGCCAGGTTTCGGAGTCAATTTCCACGTTCTCAACCTCTTTTTCCACCATGTTAAATTCCCATAGAGAAATCCATTTTCATAATAAAATAAATATTTGACAAAAATTTACGAAATAAAAAGAAGGCTCATTCTTAAATTTTGCTATAATTTAATATTACCGAAAAAAATATTGTTTTTACATTGTAGATATATCCGTAAAATTTGGGCAGGTTTCGTGAAACAGACAGTATGTTGTTCAATACAAGACAAACCTTTAATTTGTGGCTGTGAGTGGAGACATGGGGCTTATAGGTTTTGCGACCTGTATAGATCCATACACTGCAACCGCAGTCTGATCAGGATCACCATTCCATCAATGAAAGACCCACGATGCTTCTAACAAGCAATGTAGATCATTATCAGGCAACATGAGTGTTACTTGATTAGGAGTGACACTGGTCACAAATCCCATAAGCCCCAGTTCTCCAGTCACATCCACAATTGATGCATTAACTTGGTTGGAGTAGCTCATATATGGCGGTGACTGGAGAAATGGGGCTTATGACATTTGTGGTCAGTGAAGTTCATGATCAAAGAGCAATATAGAAGCATGATGGGTGTTTCATTGATGAAATAGCGAATAGTGCAGATCCTGATCAGACTGTGTGGCTGCACAGGCTGATCTGGATCTTCACTGGTTGCAAAACCCGTAAGTCCCATTTCTCCAGTCACAGCCACATTTGATAAATTAACTTGTGCATGTGGTGAATGTAGCTCTGGTACAGTCCATATTATATATCCACCTCTTGAATATCAGACACAGTGCCTTTACCAAAGTTAGTATTTTGTGGAGAATTTTTCAAAGAATAATGATTATCACTGATCAATATGTGGCCAATTCACCTGGGGCCCGTTTCACTAAACATCGTACGACTAAAATGTTCGAAAGTACAAATTTAGGATCGTCCGGAAATTTCAATTGATGGATTTACATTTATTGAGCATAGGCTGCATATGCAGCCTATGCTCAATAAATGTAAATCCAATAATTGTAATACAAGAAACACTGAGTATGTGCTATTTGCAGACTATCATAATTTTGCACTTACGAACATTTTAGTCGTACAAAGTTTAGTGAAACGGCCCCCAGTATTGCTAAGCACAGTAATCTATGTTGGTTTTCTTCGACGAAGTAATACTTTATTTCCACTGAAATACATCATTTCATATTTGATAATTAAAACTCATTTATCATTCATGTAGTGTACAGTATTTATTTACATTATCACAATCATTGTTTCACTTATAAAGAAACTACCATCTGTTCCGCGTTTTGCTGCTGACGAACTTCTGGCTATTAAAGACATTAAATCCCAAAAATATTTAAATGTAAGTACTTTTACAGTAATAAAAAAAAAGTCGCCGTCCCCCAAAAAAACTTTTTTGTTATTGATGAAAAAGTACTTACATACATATTTACATGTTTACTTATTAAATAGTTTAAAAACTTTGTCGGCAGCAAAACGTGGAACAGACAGTTGTTTTTGTCATTAAATAATGAATATTAATTCATGCATAAGTTGAAAATTACCCGACAGTGCAGCTAGACTGGTGAAATTGGCTTGGCTCGCCAGTATGTCGTATTTTAAATTTTGTGCGTTTGGGTTTTATAGTATTTTTATAGATAACTAGACAATGGAGGTAATTGTGCTATTGACATATCAAGTTAATATATTGTAATATTACCACCATTGATGCATAAGGTGTGTAGAAATAGCTGTGTCACAGTCATGCCATATAGAGCCTAGTATGGGCATGGTCCATGTTCACTAAACATGTACACGTACAATTAAAATGTTCGTAAGTGCAAACTTATGATTTCGCATTAACAATGTTTTCTTGTAAAACAACTATTGGATTTACATTTATTGAGCATAGGCTGCATATAATATTTGTAAGTGCAAAATTATGATAGTTTGTAAATTTTACATTAACAATGTTTTCTTGTATAAAACAATTATTGGATTTACATTTATTGAGCATAGGCTGCATATGCAAATTTCCAGACGATCCTAAATTTGTACTTACAAACATTTTAGTCCTACAAAGTTTTGTGAAACGGGGCCCCAGACATGTGGGCTGAAATTGTTGCTGTCAATGGAGAAATGGGGCTTATGGGATTTGTGACCAGTGTAGCGCTTGTTCAAATAGCACATTCCTGTAACCTGATAATGATCTGTATTGCTTGTTAGAAACATGACTGATACTATCAGCCCTATTTCTCCAGTCACAGCCACTTTTAGGTTTGCATGGTTCAGTGCAGTCATAAATGTTAACATGTTCTGGTATACAACTTGTTCTTGTTTGTTAGCTTACTTCTTCAAGAAATACAAATTGGGATCAGTCTTGTTTCTTATAAAAATTCCTCGTCATTATTACCACATTGTGCTGCTGTCTCAGAGAAGGTACCGTAAGAACCCTAAATATTCAGACACAAGTTTTGAGAAATCCCTATAAAATACGGTTTCCCGAAACAAATTGTATTCAAATATATTGTTGTTGAGATAAACCAGTACAACCATACTACTCTACATGTTGGGACTTTGTTGTGGAAAACCAGATATTTATGTGCGTTTCCCGTCAAAATCGGTGTCCGGATATTTAGGGTTATTACGGTACGTTGCCGGCGGTTGGTCAGGAGCATGCGAAGAGTAAATTAATTCATATCAGCATCCCAATATCACTGATTTGGCCCTCGGGTACATTTTATTTTTGGCTGTCTTGTTACTTGAGAGGTGCATCTGGTTATACCCATTATAAAAGTAGTATTACTCATATTACTTTTAGGGAGTGGGGCTAAGTGACTGGTGTGGTGAGGACCTGGCACCAGTGGCCGATTTCACCAACATTGCAAAGTATACTTTTCTAGCAAAGTATACTTTGAGGGAGTAATCATTTATTTTTCATGAAATGCATTATTTCATATAGAACTAACGACTGCATAAATTTGATGATTAAAAGTATGCAGAATTATTATACTGAATGTATTACATTATCACAGCCAAAATGGCTGTGATAATGTAATAAATTCAGTATAATAAAAATTAATAAATTTATCCTAAAATTGAAAATTTCTCCCTCAAAGTATACTTTGCTAGAAAAGTATACTTTGCAATGTTGGTGAAATAGGCTACAGGTCAGGTTATTCTAATTTTAGGGCTGAATATATTTCTTTTCCTGTAAATGTCGAGTTCGGATTTTTGGGATTTCCCCTTCCATCGCAACAGGTGAAATATGGGATTCAACCGTTAACTTGGCCTAATATGACCTTAGCTGTTAAACACCATTAACTAAATAAATATTACAATACCTTACTACATTGACAATTGTAGATAATGGTCCTCTTGCAAATTTACTCTGTAAGGCCAGTAGCCCATTTCATCAACATTGCAAAGTAGCCTATTTCATCAACATTGCAAAGTAGCCTATTTCATCAACATTGCAAAGTAGCCTATTTCATCAACTAAGGCCAATAGCCCATTTCATCAACATTGCAAAGTAGCCTATTTCATCAACATTGCAAAGTAGCCTATTTCATCAACATTGCAAACATTACGCAAACACGTCTTATTTGGAATTAATAAATCACTGAACTACTTTGGGCAAGGGAGATAATCAATATCACGCGAACTATTTTCATACGAGCCAAGCGGATTGTTCTGTTTATGATTAGGATATATAGTTTTAAGCTATCTCCTGTGATATATAATGATACATTACTTTGTTATGTTATGGGTACTAATACATGTTGTTTCAATAGCGTATCTCTGTAACGGTATTGTTGTAGATGGAGTTGCAAATAATTTAATAATTATTACGTTCAAATGGTGGCGTAATACTGATAGCACTTCTGTATAACTGTGATTGTCATAAATGGCGCAACAGTCGTGAGGTTAAGGTCGCCGACTTCAATGATTTAATTACCGATTCCCGAAAGGGTCGGGGTTCAAACCTCGACGTGGTATAAAAAAAAATTCTCCATATATATTATTTTTGTGATTTTAATATTTTTTAATATTTTCACAATTTTATGATTTTAATAAAAATACCTATAAATTGATAGAAACTTACCAACAATTAAAGTGTCTGTCTTTAAGTAATATATACACAGACAGTTTGTTACTGATGTTTTAAGTTTAAGTAATATATACACAGACAGTTTATTACTGTTTTTTTAAGTTTGAGGTACTGTCTATACTGTCTATACCATATAATGTTTTACTGTCCCAAAATCTTTCTTTTTTTTGGCTGTCACAATTAATTAATTTTCGGACAGCAAACATTTTTTTATGAATTTGAAATAATTATTGTCCTCCATCTGCTCACAACACTGTTCGAACTGCGCCTGTGGCTACCACGACCAGAATTCACTGGCCGCAAACACAGTAGACATCGGCGTCTATTTATTAAATTATTATTTTGTATTTTATTTGAATTCCGCGTGAACGCTGCATTTTGTGTCAACACCATTTACAGAAAATATTGGTGATTTTCTAAACGAATATCGGAGAAATGCGGCTATATATTTTGTCAATTTTCAACACCATTTACGGAAAAAATTACTGATTTTTTAAAACAATATCGGCACAACTAAATACGGTGATAGAATTTTTGTCAACTTTTCAACACCATTTCCGGAAAATATTACTGATTTTCTAAAAACAATATCGGCGAAGGTGTACTGAACTACTCTTTATTTTAAATAACCAGCCGTCTAATAGATCTGTGTATAATCGAGAGTATATCGTTAATTGTCATGTTGTCTCTGACAGTGAGGTGTTGCGGCACACATCAAAACGACACGTCAATTTCAAACATTGCCTAAGGGTCACAGCTGTGTGGTGTCATCAGATCAACACCTCGTCACACACAACTACGCATTATCGATTTTTCCCCCACACAAAGCGACGTGTATTTACAACTAGATCTGTGTAATGTGTCGGGTGTAGCCAAAGACCATACATAAATTCGTAATTAGTCACAGATGTAGCCTTAAAATATAATCGATTTCCTTAAATTACGTCCGCATGTTGACAGATATTTCAGAGCAGACGTCATCGTAATTTGCCGTTATTTATTTCCAAAATTAACCATATATTCTGTAAATGGCGTTGAAAGTTGACAATAAATTAAGACCAGATCAGTACGTTAAATCGCTATCGACGACAACTGACGATCTGATGAGAGAGTAATACCGTTTAAGCGTATCCAATGTTAAATATACATTGTTATTTTTTCATGACTTTCGTAGTTTTTACCGAGAAATTCAAAACCGTTTCCAATTATTGGGGAACATAATATCATGATTAGCACATCGTTTCACTAAACGGGGGCTACTCAGGAAATGGGATCACACGGTCTATTGTTTACACTGGATTAATGGCGGCCTCCATGAGGTCTCAGGTAAATCTTATTTTTCAATAATACGACTGTGGTTTCTTCCTTTTAGTGATAACCATGTTACAGCCGTTAACACTTATTTAGCTTTCAACATTACTTAATATGTAGTTAGTCTGAACATTCTGCAGAGAAATCTGAATTGGACGGAATCGAGCGTTGTTTAAACTTAGTCCGGTTCATATGCACAGGTCAAAATATGAACTGAAAATGGCGCTTTGTGTGACAGAAATCCGTACGCGGACGAATAAAAAAAATATTTTGTTATAAATATCACATACAGCGAAACAGCGGTAGCATCTACTGTTTTAATAATATGCATACATATTGTAATTAATGTTTAATAGTGATATACTTATGAATAATATACGATACTATGGTTTATACTCCAGCACTATGTTTTTAGGCTGTGTGATTTGCCTCAATATAAACTGGATTAATTAATACTTATATTCATGTGCTTCATGACAACATCATTACATTTAAAATATACAAATATTACTTAAAGGGGTACCGATATGATACATTTTAATAATATAAATATTGAAAATACACATTACAATCGCTTACAACATAAGTTATTGATTGAAAATAGTCACTGCATCGTGACCTATTTGACCGCATTACCTATTGCGCGGCAACCTCATCAAACCCGCTGTTTACATAGGTAACTGGGGATTTGGTGAGGTAGGCTTGCTAATACAATGTTTGCGTAATGGTAGCCTATTTCATCAACATTGCAAAGTAGCCTATTTCATCAACATTGCAAAGTAGCCTATTTCATCAACATTGCAAAGTAGCCTATTTCATCTTGCAAAGTAGCCTATTTCATCAACATTGCAAAGTAGCCTATTTCATCAACATTGCAAAGTAGCCTATTTCATCAACATTGCAAAGTATACTTTTCTAGCAAAGTATACTTTGAGGGAGTAATCATTTATTTTTCCCGAAATGCATTATATCATATACTACTAAAGACTGCATATATTTGATGATTAAAAGTATGCAGAATTATTATACTGAATTTATTACATTATCACAGCCAAAATGGCTGTGATAATGTAATACATTCAGTATAATAACAAGAAACGAGGCAAAGCCACGAAGGCCAGGACACTAAAAAAATAGATATAGTAGATGGAAAAACTTTCACGAAAAAACTTTAACCGGACACACGGACGTACGGACGGACGGACGTATGCCAAAATGCCGACGATATCGCGCTTTCTGCAAGCGGGTGCGACAATGATGATAAACACCCATGTGAAGTATCAAGGCAATGGGTGAAGCAGTTGCAGAGATATAGTACACGAAAAAACTTTAACAAATAAATTCAAAGTAATTTGACCTTGACATTGCGCACAGGGGCCGCACGGTTGGGGGTTAGAATGAAAATATGGACGATGATAAACACCCATGTGAAGTTTCAAGGTAATGGGCGAAGCAGTTGCAGAGATATAGTATAACGAAAAAGTTTTAACCAAAAAATTTAACCAGACATACGTTAAAAAGTTAACGTTGAAAATGGCTAAGTCAATTACGTAGAAATAATAGGTGAAGGTAAAAAATATGGTCACATGTTGGATAGTTGTATGTGGTAGGCACCCCTTGGTTATGAAGCTGTGAAAGTTTGGTGGTCCTAGGTGGTACAGTACCAAAGAAATGGACTTAAACACGAAAACTTAACATTGTAAACGCGAAAACTTAACATTGAAAATGGCTAAGTCGACTGCGCGGAAAAAATGGGTGAAGTTAAAAAAAAAGTAACATGTTGGATAGTCATATGTGGTGGGCACCCCTTGATTATGAAGCTGTGAAAGTTTGGTGGTCCTAGGTGGTACAGTACCAAAGAAATGGACTTAAACACGAAAACTTAACATTGAAAACGCGAAAACTTAACATTGAAAATGGCTAAGTCGACTGAGCGGAAAAAATGGGTGAAGTTAAAAAAAAAGTAACATGTTGGATAGTGATATGTGGTGGGCACCCCTTGATTATGAAGCTGTGAAAGTTTGGTGGTCCTAGGTGGTACAGTAACAAAGAAATGGACTCAAACACGAACATTTAACATTGATTGTGGACACGCCCGCCCACCCGCCCGCCCGCCCGCCCGCCGCCCGGCTTTCGCCAATCAATAGCCTGGATTTTTTTCTCAAAAAACCTGGCTAAAAATTAATAAATCTATCCTAAAATTGAAAATTTCTCCCTCAAAGTATACTTTGCAATGTTGATGAAATTGGCTACAGGTGTTGGTTAGTTGGGTGCATGCGATGGGTAATTTAACTATCGGCAGAGCGGACAACCCCGTCGGTCACATGGAGAGAATATAAATCAGTACTCACTTATATACATACTTGCATAATATAGTAAATTTTTTAGAGCCTGGTAGGTTGCGGATTTCGCCCGTTTCAGTGTAGCCACGCTCAGATTGGTTGAAGCAAGTTGTGGTGCTGTTTATTTTTTAAGCAAACAATTTTTCAAGTGTCTCATGTTCATTCAGCCTCGAAAAGTCTGTTTGTTTTTTCCTGACTGAGCCTTGAAAAAGTTGAAATATTTTTTGTGGTGGTGCTAGGACGTGTGTGTTCTTTGTGTTTTTAGCTCACCTGAGCGAAGCTCATGTGAGCTATTGTTACCGCAATGTGTCCGTCGTCCGTCGTCGTCGTCCATGAACATTTTCAAACGTCTTCTCCTCGGTAACCATTGGGCCTATAGTCACCAAACTTCATGGTCATCCTTAGGTAGGGGGATTGCAAAATTGTTAAAATGACGTCATTACGTAATACAAGATGGCCGCCGTCTAAAAATAGCACAAATTCTTCAAAAATCTTCTTCTCAAGAACCGCCAACCGGATTTCGACAAAACTTGGTAGGAATGATCGATGTACAATGCTCTTTCAAAGTTATTAAAATGGTAAGCCCGGGGTCAGAAATAGGCGTGGTAAAATTTTATTTTTGACCGAATATGGTCATGTCATATATCAAATTGAAGGTATCAATGAGGCGATCACTCTGGTGCATTTTTTGTCGAAATCGGATGGTTATCTCATCCAAGATGGCCGCCAAAAGGTCAAAAGGTTGTTTCTTTTATTAAGAGATTTCAAAATTCTTCTTCACATGAACCGCTTGGCCCATGGTAGCCAAACTTAAAAATTATGGTCCATGGGTGAAGCCTTTTCAGATTTGTTAAAATGGAGGTCATCGCTAATCCAAGATGGCCGCCGTCTAAAAATAGCATAAATTCTTAAAAAAATCTTCTTATGAACCGCTAGCCGGATTTCGACAAAACTTAGTAGGAATGATCGATTTACAATGCTCTTTCAAAGTTGTTAAAATGGTAACTCCGGGGTCGAAAATGGGCGTGGCCCGTGGGGTCAAATTTTATTTTTGACCGAATATGGTCATGTTATATATCAAATCGAAGGTATCAATGAGGTGATCACTCTGGTACATTTTTTGTCAAAATCGGATTGTTATGTCATCCAAGATGGCCGCCGAAATGTCAAAAGGTCGTTCTTTTATTAGAGATTTCAAAATTCTTCTTCACATGAACCGCTTGGCCCATGGTAGCCAAACTTAAAAGTTATGGTCCATGGGTGAAGCCTTTTCAGATTTGTTAAAATGGAGGTCATCGCTAATCCAAGATGGCCGCCGTCTAAAAATAGCATAAATTCTTAAAAAATCTTCTCATGAACCGCTGAAATTTGTTAAAATGGCGACCCCGGGGTCAAAAATAGGCGTGGCCCTGTGGGGTCAAATTGGGGTCAAATTTTATTTTTGACCGAATATGCTGATGTCCTATATCAAATTGAAGGTATTGATGAGGTGATTGCTCTGGTGCATTCTCCTCTGGTGTTCATGGAGTCAAGTGAGCGAATTAGGGCCATCATGGCCCTCTTGTTTACTGTGATCAACCGAAAAATCACAATTACACTGCTTGCAAAATGAAAATTCATCACCGCACTTCGACTAGACCAAATGCATCCATGTCTAGCTGTAATCAGTGATGAACTTCTGTGTTCTCTGTAACTTTGCAGAGCAGACACTTTAAGAATTTACGAGATGAAGAAATCAATATCATTGAGCGCTTGAAGCTACTATTACTACACAACAAGAATCAAAACGGTAAGCGCCTAGGCGAGTATGATTATGGGTAAAAATAAACAATTACGATTTATTTGAAGAAACAAAATTATTATTTCCTGATATTCCTGCGCTGATTTTTGGAAAAATCGTATTTTTTAATTGTTTTTCATACTTCCCATATTTCTAACGTATTTTGCGGAACAAATATGGAAAAATCAAAACAGTTGGCAGCTCTGTATCAGGATTCATCCTTGCCAGAATGCCATCCGGAGACCTGGTTTGGCACTCAGGTATGTCTTGTATGTCAGAGTTGAATCTGGTTATACCACGTTTTAGAGTAATACATGTACAATTATTGTTAATCCTATTACTTTAGGGGAAGTGACTTTGATGTGGTATAGACCTGGCGCCTATATATTTTGTCAATTTTCAACACCATTTACGGAAAAAATTACTGATTTTTTAAAACAATATCGGCACAACTAAATACGGTGATAGAATTTTTGTCAACTTTTCAACACCATTTCCGGAAAATATTACTGATTTTCTAAAAACAATATCGGCGAAGGTGTACTGAACTACTCTTTATTTTAAATAACCAGCCGTCTAATAGATCTGTGTATAATCGAGAGTATATCGTTAATTGTCATGTTGTCTCCGACAGTGAGGTGTTGCGGCACACATCAAAACGACACGTCAATTTCAAAACATTGCCTAAGGGCCACAGCTGTGTGGTGTCATCAGATCAACACCTCGTCACACACAACTACGCATTATCGATTTTTCCCCCACACAAAGCGACGTGTATTTACAACTAGATCTGTGTAATGTGTCGGGTGTAGCCAAAGACCATACATAAATTCGTAATTAGTCACAGATGTAGCCTTAAAATATAATCGATTTCCTTAAATTACGTCCGCATGTTGACAGATATTTCAGAGCAGACGTCATCGTAATTTGCCGTTATTTATTTCCAAAATTAACCATATATTCTGTAAATGGCGTTGAAAGTTGACAATAAATTAAGACCAGATCAGTACGTTAAATCGCTATCGATGACAACTGACGATCTGATGAGAGAGTAATACCGTTTAAGCGTATCCAATGTTAAATATACATTGTTATTTTTTCATGACTTTCGTAGTTTTTACCGAGAAATTCAAACCGTTTCCAATTATTGGGGAACATAATATCATGATTAGCACATCGTTTCACTAAGCGGGGGCTACTCAGGAAATGGGATCACACGGTCTATTGTTTACACTGGATTAATGGCGGCCTCCATGAGGTCTCAGGTAAATCTTATTTTTCAATAATACGACTGTGGTTTCTTCCTTTTAGTGATAACCATGTTACAGCCGTTAACACTTATTTAGCAACATTACTTAATATGTAGTTAGTCTGAACATTCTGCAGAGAAATCTGAATTGGACGGAATCGAGCGTTGTTTAAACTTAGTCCGGTTCATATGCACAGGTCAAAATATGAACTGAAAATGGCGCTTTGTGTGACAGAAATCCATACGCGGACGAATAAAAAAAATATTTTGTTATAAATATCACATACAGCGAAACAGCGGTAGCATCTACTGTTTTAATAATATGCATACATATTGTAATTAATGTTTAATAGTGATATACTTATGAATAATATACGATACTATGGTTTATACTCCAGCACTATGTTTTTAGGCTGTGTGATTTGCCTCAATATAAACTGGATTAATTAATACTCATATTCATGTGCTTCATGACAACATCATTACATTTAAAATATACAAATATTACTTAAAGGGGTACCGATATGATACATTTTAATAATATAAATATTGAAAATACACATTACAATCGCTTACAACATAAGTTATTGATTGAAAATAGTCACTGCATCGTGACCTATTTGACCGCATTACCTATTGCGCGGCAACCTCATCAAACCCGCTGTTTACATAGGTAACCGGGGATTTGGTGAGGTAGGCTTGCTAATACAATGTTTGCGTAATGGTAGCCTATTTCATCAACATTGCAAAGTAGCCTATTTCATCAACATTGCAAGTAGCCTATTTCATCAACATTGCAAAGTAGCCTATTTCATCTTGCAAAGTAGCCTATTTCATCAACATTGCAAAGTAGCCTATTTCATCAACATTGCAAAGTAGCCTATTTCATCAACATTGCAAAGTATACTTTTCTAGCAAAGTATACTTTGAGGGAGTAATCATTTATTTTTCCCGAAATGCATTATATCATATACTACTAAAGACTGCATATATTTGATGATTAAAAGTATGCAGAATTATTATACTGAATTTATTACATTATCACAGCCAAAATGGCTGTGATAATGTAATACATTCAGTATAATAACAAGAAACGAGGCAAAGCCACGAAGGCCAGGTTTTTTCCAAGCATGGACACTTGGATAACATAATTATACCCACTTTTTGTAGACTAGATGGCCGTGGCCTGCATGTCGCGCCTTGGGGCGAGGCATGGACACTAAAAAAATAGATATAGTAGATGGAAAAACTTTCACGAAAAAACTTTAACCGGACACACGGACGTACGGACGGACGGACGTATGCCAAAATGCCGACGATATCGCGCTTTCTGCAAGCGGGTGCGACAATGATGATAAACACCCATGTGAAGTATCAAGGCAATGGGTGAAGCAGTTGCAGAGATATAGTACACAAAAAAACTTTAACAAATAAATTCAAAGTAATTTGACCTTGACATTGCGCACAGGGGCCGCACGGTTGGGGTTAGAATGAAAATATGGACGATGATAAACACCCATGTGAAGTTTCAAGGTAATGGGCGAAGCAGTTGCAGAGATATAGTATAACGAAAAAGTTTTAACCAAAAAATTTAACCAGACATACGTTAAAAAGTTAACGTTGAAAATGGCTAAGTCAATTACGTAGAAATAATAGGTGAAGGTAAAAAAAATGGTCACATGTTGGATAGTTGTATGTGGTAGGCACCCCTTGCTTATGAAGCTGTGAAAGTTTGGTGGTCCTAGGTGGTACAGTACCAAAGAAATGGACTTAAACACGAAAACTTAACATTGTAAACGCGAAAACTTAACATTGAAAATGGCTAAGTCGACTGCGCGGAAAAAATGGGTGAAGTTAAAAAAAAAGTAACATGTTGGATAGTCATATGTGGTGGGCACCCCTTGATTATGAAGCTGTGAAAGTTTGGTGGTCCTAGGTGGTACAGTACCAAAGAAATGGACTTAAACACGAAAACTTAACATTGAAAACGCGAAAACTTAACATTGAAAATGGCTAAGTCGACTGAGCGGAAAAAATGGGTGAAGTTAAAAAAAAAAGTAACATGTTGGATAGTGATATGTGGTGGGCACCCCTTGATTATGAAGCTGTGAAAGTTTGGTGGTCCTAGGTGGAACAGTAACAAAGAAATGGACTCAAACACGAACATTTAACATTGATTGTGGACGCCGCCCGCCCACCCGCCCCCACCGCCCGCCCGCCCGGCCCGCCCGGCTTTCGCCAATCCAATAGCCTGGATTTTTTTCTCAAAAAACCTGGCTAAAAATTAATAAATCTATCCTAAAATTGAAAATTTCTCCCTCAAAGTATACTTTGCAATGTTGATGAAATTGGCTACAGGTGTTGGTTAGTTGGGTGCATGCGATGGGTAATTTAACTATCGGCAGAGCGGACAACCCCGTCGGTCACATGGAGAGAATATAAATCAGTACTCACTTATATACATACTTGCATAATATAGTCAATTTTTTAGAGCCTGGTAGGTTGCGGATTTCGCCCGTTTCAGTGTAGCCTCGCTCAGATTGGTTGAAGCAAGTTGTGGTGCTGTTTATTTTTTAAGCAAACAATTTTTCAAGTGTCTCATGGTTCATTCAGCCTCGAAAGTCTGTTTTGTTTTTCCTGACTGGAGCCTTGAAAAAGTTGAAATATTTTTTGTGGTGGTGCTAGGACGTGTGTGTTCTTTGTGTTTTTAGCTCACCTGAGCGAAGCTCATGTGAGCTATTGTTACCGCAATGTGTCCGTCGTCCGTCGTCGTCGTCCATGAACATTTTCAAACGTCTTCTCCTCGGTAACCATTGGGCCTATAGTCACCAAACTTCATGGTCATGGTCCTTAGGTAGGGGGATTGCAAAATTGTTAAAATGACGTCATTACGTAATACAAGATGGCCGCCGTCTAAAAATAGCACAAATTCTTCAAAAATCTTCTTCTCAAGAACCGCCAACCGGATTTCGACAAAACTTGGTAGGAATGATCGATGTACAATGCTCTTTCAAAGTTATTAAAATGGTGAGCCCGGGGTCAGAAATAGGCGTGGTAAAATTTTATTTTTGACCGAATATGGTCATGTCATATATCAAATTGAAGGTATCAATGAGGCGATCACTCTGGTGCATTTTTTGTCGAAATCGGATGGTTATCTCATCCAAGATGGCCGCCAAAAGGTCAAAAGGTTGTTCTTTTATTAAGAGATTTCAAAATTCTTCTTCACATGAACCGCTTGGCCCATGGTAGCCAAACTTAAAAATTATGGTCCATGGGTGAAGCCTTTTCAGATTTGTTAAAATGGAGGTCATCGCTGATCCAAGATGGCCGCCGTCTAAAAATAGCATAAATTCTTAAAAAAATCTTCTTATGAACCGCTAGCCGGATTTCGACAAAACTTAGTAGGAATGATCGATTTACAATGCTCTTTCAAAGTTGTTAAAATGGTAACTCCGGGGTCGAAAATGGGCGTAGCCCGTGGGGTCAAATTTTATTTTTGACCGAATATGGTCATGTTATATATCAAATCGAAGGTATCAATGAGGTGATCACTCTGGTACATTTTTTGTCAAAATCGGATTGTTATGTCATCCGATGATGCCGGACCGCCGAAATGTCAAAAGGTCGTTCTTTTATTAGAGATTTCAAAATTCTTCTTCACATGAACCGCTTGGCCCATGGTAGCCAAACTTAAAAGTTATGGTCCATGGGTGAAGCCTTTTCAGATTTGTTAAAATGGAGGTCATCGCTAATCCAAGATGGCCGCCGTCTAAAAATAGCATAAATTCTTAAAAAATCTTCTCATGAACCGCTGAAATTTGTTAAAATGGCGACCCCGGGGTCAAAAATAGGCGTGGCCCTGTGGGGTCAAATTGGGGTCAAATTTTATTTTTGACCGAATATGCTGATGTCCTATATCAAATTGAAGGTATTGATGAGGTGATTGCTCTGGTGCATTCTCCTCTGGTGTTCATGGAGTCAAGTGAGCGAATTAGGGCCATCATGGCCCTCTTGTTTACTGTGATCAACCGAAAAATCACAATTACACTGCTTGCAAAATGAAAATTCATCACCGCACTTCGACTAGACCAAATGCATCCATGTCTAGCTGTAATCAGTGATGAACTTCTGTGTTCTCTGTAACTTTGCAGAGCAGACATTTAAGAATTTACGAGATGAAGAAATCAATATCATTGAGCGCTTGAAGCTACTATTACTACACAACAAGAATCAAAACGGTAAGCGCCTAGGCGAGTATGATTATGGGTAAATAAACAATTACGATTTATTTGAAGAAACAAAATTATTATTTCCTGATATTCCTGCGCTGATTTTTGGAAAAATCGTATTTTTTAATTGTTTTTCATACTTCCCATATTTCTAACGTATTTTGCGGAACAAATATGGAAAAATCAAAACAGTTGGCAGCTCTGTATCAGGATTCATCCTTGCCGGAATGCCATCCGGAGACCTGGTTTGGCACTCAGATATGTCTTGTATGTCAGAGTTGAATCTGGTTATACCACGTTTTAGAGTAATACATGTACAATTATTGTTAATCCTATTACTTTAGGGGAAGTGACTTTGATGTGGTATAGACCTGGCGCCAGGTCGGGTTATTCTAATTTCAGGGCTGAATATATATTTTTCTCAATTTAAATATTATGTTCCGATTTTGGGAGTCGGTTTGCCCGGCCTTAAATGACCTTAGCTGTTAGGCCGTTAGCCGATGATGTTTAACCTTGTAGAGTCGCTGAATGGCAAACAGTGAAGGCCCACTCTTTCCCGCCTCCCATACACTGGGACACTGAGCGGAATTACAGGACCGTATAGGACCTAAGCAATGTCCCATTTCGGCACACAATATAAATAATAACATTAGCCGCATCGCATATCACCAATAACACTTCTAAATTCAGACTTTTTTGGACTTGTATGTCCAGGTATGGAAGGTCTTCGAGTCAATTCCTACCCTTAAATATAAGCTATAATTATTATTATTCTCCGACTGACACAGAAACAAACATATTCTAATATCATGATGATGGTAACCCTTGCAACACTACAGACCTCTACAGCAGTGTTTGCAAACAGTGTAGATCCAGATGAGCCGGCTCATAACAAACCATCTCATCAGGATCTGCACTCTTACAAATAACGTTCATATTTCTTTAGAGAAAAAAACACACCACCTTTTTATAAATGGACTACTGTAGTTTGAAGTCATTTTTTGTGACGATTGGATGTCGGAAAATTAACATCACAGTCCATTCAAGTTATTTAGGGTTGAAAGGGTTAAGTACCTTGTTTCAACAACTTCTCTATAACAACAATATAGGAATCAGTATCACCTAGTTTCATGTAGTGACTATTGCTTAGTTGAAAACCTTTCAATTTGAACTTCAAGTCAAGCCAATTAGGATCAATATCCGATGTAACTTGTTCTGACAATTCTCGGACGTTTGTTGTCTCTGTATTGCATTTAAGCTCTACACTTTCTGTATCAATCGCTGTAATATTTTCAAGATTAGCTGTCGGAATGTTTGATAGACTACTTCCACTATTGGCTTCAAGGACACATACACACTGTTTGTCATCACAATTGTCACAAATGCCATTGTGTCCATCTTTATCTGTATTAGTTTTGTCATTATGAAGGTCGGAAATTGGTTCTTTTAATTTTTTATCGACTTCTTTATGGATGTCATTTATTATTTCTTTATCGTGGTCAGTATCATTGCCTGCATCCGTGTTGCTATTAACCATTGCATTTTCACATGCTGTATTGGCAATGTTCTTCTCACCACTGTGTTTGAGATCACTACCACACTTTAGGTTCCGTTCAGGATGATCTGTAGCCTTGGTTTTATTGTCGACCATCTCCTTGTCCAACAGCTTGTATATGTAGCGGCGTAGATCGGGGCTGGTCAGGAGAACCAGCCGCCCACCGGGAACTAGTACCCTACAACAGGTTGGATGGTTGTATGATATGGGTTCGCGGTGAAGGAAAGGTAGCTTGGGACATTTGTGGCAAATAGGTCGAGATCATTCTGCACATGCATCTGGGCCTAATTGTTTTGTGGATGTGATAAGTATGCTTCAGGTGGGGACTTACTGGCGACCACCTTGGGCCGTGATCAGACTGCGTGGATGCTGGTTGCATATGGCGTAAGGTACCGTATCATGTGACTGCGACTGCAGAAGTGGGGCTCATGTTATTTGTAGCCGGTCTAGTACCTGATCTGGGGGCCGTTTCACTAAACTTCATACAACTAAAATGGTCGTAAGTGCAAATTTAGTATCATCTGGAAATTTCAATGGATTTACATTTATTGAGCATAGGCTGAATTTGCAGCCTATGCTCAATAAACGTCAAGCCAATAATTGTTAAAAAAACATTGTGAAATTTACATAATTTTGCACTTAACAAACATTTAGTCGTACAAAGTTTAGTGAAATGGCCACCTGCTGAACACTCCTGCAGCAGGATTAGGATCTGTACCGGCTGTTGGAAACGTGTGCTTCACTGTGTGAATGGTGAATTGTGAGGACCCTGATCAGACTGAGTGAATGTGATGGCATTTCGGTTGAGACTGGTTACTATGGCTATGGATTCTTGTCTTATCTAGACTCGCAATGGTAAAAAGGGGGCTTATTGAGTTGTCGACCAGTGTACATTCTGATCACAATCACCATCAGCATCTACACTTGTACAGCCTGGTATAGATACAAAAATTCATTATTGGCATCGGCAATGCTTCCATATCGCAACATGATTTTGGGATTTTTCTCTCGATACAGCAGGTTAAATATGGGATTGAACCTGTTGGCCAGGCCTTAAATGACCTTAGCTGTTGATAGGCTGTTAAACACCAATAATTCCAGCACAAAAATATTTAAACAATTCCCTAACATTTGATTGGTCCGTAGCAAGTCTCTATCCAAAATTTATATCCCAGTAAACTCCCATGCCGAACTACTTTCCGTAACCGTCGGGCGCAGTTAAAATAATTCTTTAAGAAAACGGAAAATAAACACATTTTCTTGATGAATTTATTTCAAATGCTGGAATTATAAGGAATGAATGGCCTTTTTGTGGAATTTATCGGGGATATAAACTTGGAAAAGTCGCGGGAATACTGGACGAGGCCTTAAAAAAATTACAATCTTCGAGAAAAAAAATTCTTTTTTTTTGTTTTTATTCTTTTTTTGGAAAATTGTAATTTTTTATCGCTTCGTCCAGTATTCCCGCGACTTTTCCAAGTTTATACCCCGATAAATTCCACAAAAAGGCCATTCATTCCTATAATAAACAACAAACTCAACAGTGAACAATATAGGCCCTGGAGACATTACCAATACACCCCAGCTTACCATATTAAAATGAGTCCTGTGTGAATTAGTGTATGCAACTTGTGCATCCATATTTTCTGATCCGGGTCTTCACTATTTTCACAAAGACCTATATATTTTGGACTTTCAACAATATTATTGTGATCAGTGTTGTTTGTGTTTTCATAAGGTGTACAGTTTATTTACTATAAGATGGATAAATGCTAAATGTTGATAAGAGCCAATTAAAAATAGTTTAGGTATTATTTTTTATGAACAATTCTTTAAAGAATTTTTCAAACTATGATGTAAATTTATTGTAATTTCAGAGTAATTATGGGGGATTGTCAATCGTTTCAACATTTGCCAAAATCCGGTAGCAAAAATTGTCGGTAATTTACTTACCTGAGACTACAGACCTGTATAGTGGTATTGGCAAACAGTGTAGATCCAGATGAGCCGGCTCGTGACGAGCCATCTCATCAGAATCTGCACATTTTTGCAAGTAATTTTCATATTTTTGAGAACAAAAACATCCCCTTTTCATAGTCTGAAAATCATTTTGTGACAATTGGATTGGTTGAAAAATTAACATCAAAATTCAGTTAGTGACTGAGGGGTGAAAGGGTTAATTGAGTGACATACCTGAACAACTCGACCAACATGTCCAGATAGAACGTGTGTATGTCTCCGTCTGTGGTATGTTTGTGGCCGAATGGGGCGTCACTCACTATCTTCTCTATACTGCAACTTGGCAGGGGTAGGTAAAGGCGCATGTGCACTTGAGTAGCTCAAATGTTCACAGGTCGATTGATTGATTGATATATTGATTAAACTGCAGCTTGGCAGGGGTAGGCTTGCAAAGGTCACGATCGATTGATTGATTGATTGATATATTGATTAAACTGCAGCTTGGCAGGGGTAGGCTTGCAAATGGTCACGAGTCGATTGATTGATTGATTGATATATTGATTAAACTGCAGCTTGGCAGGGGTAGGCTTGCAAATGGTCACGAGTCGATTGATTGATTGATTGATATATTGATTAAACTGCAGCTTGGCAGGGGTAGGCTTGCAAATGGTCATGAGTCGATTGATTGATTGATTGATTGATATATTGATTAAACTGCAGCTTGGCAGGGGTAGGCTTGCAAATGGTCACGAGTCGATTGATTGATTGATTGATATATTGAATTAAACTGCAGCTTGGCAGGGGTAGGCCTGCAAATGGTCACGAGTCGATTGATTGATTTATTGATTGATATATTGATTAAACTGCAGCTGAGCAGGGGTAGGCTTGCAAATGGTCGGGCGTTGATTGATTGATTTAACACTAATTGCCCCTTCCACTATCGTGGTGGGGCATACAAATGTGGAAAATCACAGAAGTTTCGTCAGAGAAGATTGGATTTAACATACAGCTGATTCTCTTTATCTCGATATCCCTTATCTCGATATACCTGCTTATCTCGATATACGTCCGAGGTCCTGGCCAAATTCCCTCGTTATATCGAGGTGGAAATCGAGTCCCGGTAGCATGTTTCCTTCATATTTTTATTCTGATAACTTGATGTGAAAAATAAGTGCCTGGCACCGCCAAGTCTGATACAGAGAGATTATTTCAGGTAGGTTTTCACACGTGCCGTCTATAGAAATCTAAACGCCGCCGCTAAAATGTGTTAAACATTGCACAAACATGTTAAATTAATTCAATTAAACCATAATTAACCAATTAATCAATGTGATATCGGATCACTTTAACATGAAGATGAAATAAACGGTGTGGCAATCGAGTCAATTGAACTTGACATTTCTTAAAGCTGATTTGATTCAAATTGGGCCGAATTTGTTTGTGGCCGACGAGTCTAGGTCCGTCGTGGTTTGGGGTTGAAATGTGGGTCTTGCATTTTGCGATTGAATAATAACATCGTCAGAAAAGACGGCGAGCGTGGATATGTCGATATATTTTGCTCAGTCCGGTCAGCTTCGAGATAACGAGAATTGCCTCTAGTTTTGCGTGATAGTAATTTTGATCGATCATGCAACAAATTTACAATATGTTTTCATTTGTCCATGACGATAAAAAGCTCTGACACGCAGTGAATTTTCTGACGCAGCAGTATCTGAGAACCAAAGCATTGTTTTTTATGGCCTTACACTCCTAGTTCCCGTCGGTTTCATTTTGATGTGCAATTAATTCCTTACAAATAGCACACTCGGGGCTAGCTACAATCGTTAGCCTCCGATAAGTATCGTAGCTGGCAGCAATTTTGTTTCTAACTCGGGACATGATTTTTCATGTGCACTCTAATGTGTATTGTGTACTTGGAACACAACAAGCTACCATATAAAAATCATAGTTTTTATCTTTGTCAAAGTTATTTAAAAACTGGGGCAATGTCTTAATATGCAACATATTCCAGAAATGCACTTGAATATACATGTACATAATTCATAGAAACAGCTACGTAATTTACATTTTACAACACGTCACATATTTGACATCAAAGAACATGAAAGTATAGAAAACGGGCCATTATCTTACTTTTTATGCGCGTACTGTCTGACATCTGCATAATTTCATGAAATATGTTTACAAAATTTACAACATTTTCCATAAATGGTAAATGGCGTCAAAAGTTGACAAAAATTTCAGAGTACATGTACTCTGAAGATTTTGCCAACTTTTGACTTTATTTATGAAAAACATTATAAATGTTGTAAACATATTTAATGAAATTACGCAGAGGTACAAAATGTGGCGTGTGTGTCTCATATGCAAAATACAGTAATGACCATATTTGTATCCAAATACATTGTTATTGTGGCAAACCAGTACAACCATACTATCCCTAAATATAGCCATTTCTGTTGGTTAGAAACTGTTTATTTCAATGAATAAACAAATAATTAATTGATGCATACGTTGAAAATTTCTCCCTCATAGTATACTCAGCAACATAAGTATATGCTTTGCAATTTTGGTGCAATCAGCCCTAGATGTGTACCTACCTGTGACATCCCCCTGTAGCAGTGCGATACAGGTGTGACCCAGGCGCCGGGCAAACTCTATGTTCTCCTGAGCCACGCCCAGCTGCTTCAGGTCCTTATCCACGCCAATATAGCTCACTTCCTGTGGATATTTGGAATGTACTGTAGTCACTGTTTTTAGCCTTGTCCAACTAGTTGGGTGTGCAGACTATGAATCAAACTAGAAAGGTTAGTGAGGCTGATAACAAGAGTTGTCAGAAGACAACGAAGCTCGCCTGTTGGCAGCCTTCACTCAAACTTGGCACAGTTGTATAAAAAACATGAATATTATATAACTTGACCTTGGGTTAAGGGGTGTACGGTGGACCTTGACATTGGGGTCAGTGATGGAAGGTGGGTCATGGATTTGCTATAGCATGATATAGCATATTAAGATGAATGCATGTATGAAATATCAATGCGCTCCCTGAAAACGGAAGTTATACAAAATTTAACCCAACGTTATGTTTATGAACGCACTAAGTTGGTGATTTGCTACAGCATGATAGCTATTCACATGAGGAATGCATATATGAATGTGCTAAGTTTGTGACCTTGACCTTGGGGAAAGGGGTGGGTGGGGGGGGGTCATGGATTTACTGTAGCACAATAGAAGATCATCAGATGAATGCATGTATGAAATATCAAGGTGTTCCCTGTAAAGAAACAGAAGTTACACAACATTTACCCCAACGTTAACATGCCAAGTTTGTGAAACTGACCTTGGGGTAAGGGTTGGGTGGTGGGTCATGGATTTGCTACAGCATGATAGAGGGTCATCTGAGGAATGCATGTATGAAATAACAAGGTGTTCCATGAAAGGAAACAGAAGTTACAAGACATTTACCCCAACGTTAAGTTTGTGGACGCCGACGCTGCCGACGCCGCCGCCGACTCCGCCGCCGCCGACGCTACCGACGCCGCCGACGCCGCCGGCGGTATGCCATAAGCTCTTGCACTTTGCACCCGCACAGTCTGATCAGGATCTGCACTATTCGCCACTACATCAACAAGCGCTATCAGAGCGTTATCAGGAGTGAGCTATTTGATCAGAACCAACACTGGTCACAAATCCCATAAGCCCCATTTCTCCAGTCACAGGCACATTTTTATTTCATTTGATCTATAAAGGTTAACAAAACTCACAAAGATTACCACAACCTGACTGGGTTATCGTACCTTGTTGGCGTGTGCGGCCTCCAGTAGAATAGTGGCCTTACCACACATCGGGTCCAGCACCGTATCCCCACGCTACAACACAGGTCAAAGGTCAAGGTCATTCCAGATTCTCATTTTATTTACTATGCTGAACACAGAGATAACTACATTCAAATAAATGTATTTCCTTCGATAAAATTATGCTGACATGTTCACAAGAACTTGTTTTGTAGAACTTGAATTCATGTCTCGCAAAAATAAATAATCATATTCCCGGTCACATGGCAAATTATACTGTATATACAGTCGGTTAAATTTGGAAGATATCATAATTTCTTACATTTCAGCCAGTAGTTTTACATAAATACAAGAAATGTGGCCTGTCGGCACACGAATGCCCCCACTGGCAGCCAAAGAAAACGAGGCATATTTGATTATAAGCCATTTACCCGAGTGTTAAGGTGTCGAACGCACCAAGTCTGTGACCTTGACCCTGGGCTTAGCGGGGGCGGGACGAATGTGGATTTGTCACAGGGTGGCAGAGGACCATTGGAGCAATGTGTGTGAAATGTGAAGCAGATCCGAGCAAGGAAATTTACCCGAGCGTTAAGGTTTCGGGACGTACGGACGTACGTACGCCGGTAACACTATATGCCCCCCTCACCGGTGGCGGGGGCATAATAATGGCGAATTACACTACTCAGCAGCAGTAAGTTACACCACTCTGGTGCTTACCATATATGGAGAAATGACGTCAGTAAAGTCGCAATGACGCGTTTCCTTTAGCCAATCATGTCCTGTTCTCAGACACACTCTCAATCGCGAGATGGTCGCCTCCATAAATTAATTAACATATCTCTTGGCCATATTTTATGCTTGATTCACTTTGTTTTTATGAAGAATCATGTTAGAAATTATTATTTAACCAGGTGAGTTGATTATCTTGAAATAACTGCCCTCGTGATAGGGTTCTACCGCTACACAAACTCGTTTGTTGAGCGTAAGGACCCAATCACTCATTATTTCACGATAATCAGTTCACCTTGTTAAAAAAACGGTATTTATTCTACAAGTGTATTGAAATACATTGTGCAAGATTTAGTTTCCACTTCATTATGATTTCAGAAAGGTATGCAGTGTGGTCCATACTTTATGTCAGGGGCGCGTTTCACTAAACTTCGTACGACTACAAATGTTCGTAAGTGCAAAATTATGATAGTCTGTAAATTTCACATTAACAATGTTTGATTGAAAACAATTATTGGATTTACATTTATTTAGCATAGGCTGCATATGCAGCCTATGCTCAATAAATGTAAATCCATCAATTGAAATTTCCAGATGATCCTAAATTTGCACCTACGAACATTTTAGTCGTACAAAGTTTAGTGAAACGGCCCCCAGAATACTTGCTCATTGAACATAAATCATCATAAGATTTTGTTGCATTTCCAGAAAGTGTTTAAGACATCAGTATTGATCTTGTATTGATCACATTTATTGTATAAAATGGGCTTTCACAGTGTAATAAAACAATGTATTGAAAATCATAATACACCAATGCAATAAAGACATGTATGTTTATGATAATGATACAGAAAACATGTCAGATAACCATTACAGCTTCAACATATGATACTGTACTTATACAATAAATAGAATATAACAATTTTGTTGATATTAATAACACTTTGTGACTTATTTTATACAAAACTTGATATAATCACGTTTGTTATGAAATTTACAAAACTTGTTAATAAATAGCATATTCAATCATAACAAGATCCTCTACGTACAAGATTCCATGTCAGATACTCAGAGAGGACAGGGTTATACAGTCCACCCACCTGGATGTCCAGTAAGTGCTCCATTATCCAGCCCACCCACCTGGATGTCCAGTAAGTGCCCCATTATCCAGCCCACCCACCTGGATGTCCAGTAAGTGCTCCATTATCCAGCCAACACACCTGGATGTCCAGTAAGTGCCCCATTATCCAGCCCACCCACCTGGATGTCCAGTAAGTGCTCCATTATCCAGCCCACCCACCTGGATGTCCAGTAAGTGCCCCATTATCCAGTCCACACACCTGGATGTCCAGTAAGTGCCCCATTATCCAGTCCACACACCTGGATGTCCAGTAAGTGCTCCATTATCCAGCCCACCCACCTGGATGTCCAGTAAGTGCCCCATTATCCAGCCCACCCACCTGGATGTCCAGTAAGTGCCCCATTATCCAGTCCACACACCTGGATGTCCAGTAAGTGCTCCATTATCCAGCCCACCCACCGGGATGTCCAGTAAGTGCTCCATTATCCAGCCCACCCACCTGGATGTCCAGTACGTGCTCCATTATCCAGCCCACCCACCGGGATGTCCAGTAAGTGCTCCATTATCCAGCCCACCCACCTGGATGTCCAGTAAGTGCCCCATTATCCAGCCCACCCACCTGGATGTCCAGTAAGTGCTCCATTATCCAGCCCACTCACCTGGATGTCCAGTAAGTGCCCCATTATCCAGCCCACTCACCTGGATGTCCAGTAAGTGCCCCATTATCCAGCCCACCCACCTGGATGTCCAGTAAGTGCTCATTATCCAGCCCACTCACCTGGATGTCCAGTAAGTGCCCCATTATCCAGCACACCCACCTGGATGTCCAGTAAGTGCCCCATTATCCAGCCCACCCACCTGGATGTCCAGTAAGTGCTCCATTATCCAGCCCACTCACCTGGATGTCCAGTAAGTGCCCCATTATCCAGCCCACCCACCTGGATGTCCAGTAAGTGCTCCATTATCCAGCCCACCCACCTGGATGTCCAGTAAGTGCTCCATTATCGAGGCCACCCACCTGAATGTCCAGTAAGTGCCCCATTATCCAGCCCACCCACCTGGATGTCCAGTAAGTGCTCCATTATCCAGCCCACCCACCTGGATGTCCAGTAAGTGCCCCATTATCCAGCCCACCCACCTGGATGTCCAGTAAGTGCCCCATTATCCAGCCCACCCACCTGGATGTCCAGTAAGTGCTCCATTATCCAGCCACACACCTGGATGTCCAGTAAGTGCTCCATTATCCAGCCCATCCACCTGGATGTCCAGTAAGTGCCCCATTATCCAGTCCACACACCTGGATGTCCAGTAAGTGCTCCATTATCCAGCCCACCCACCTGGATGTCCAGTAAGTGCTCCATTATCCAGCCCACCCACCTGGATGTCCAGTAAGTGCCCCATTATCCAGCCCACCCACCTGGATGTCCAGTAAGTGCCCCATTATCCAGCCCACACACCTGGATGTCCAGTAAGTGCCCCATTATCCAGCCCACCCACCTGGATGTCCAGTAAGTGCTCCATTATCGAGGCCACCCACCTGGATGTCCAGTAAGTGCCCCATTATCCAGCCCACCCACCTGGATGTCCAGTAAGTGCCCCATTATCCAGCCCACCCACCTGGATGTCCAGTAAGTGCTCTATTATCCAGCCCACCCACCGGGATGTCCAGTAAGTGCCCCATTATCCAGCCCACCCACCTGGATGTCCAATAATTGCTCCATTATCCAGCCCACCAACCTGGATGTCCAGTAAGTGCCCCATTATCCAGCCCACCCACCGGGATGTCCAGTAAGTGCTCCATTATCCAGCCCACCCACCTGGATGTCCAGTAAGTGCTCCATTATCCAGCCCACCCACCTGGATGTCCAGTAAGTGCTCCATTATCCAGCCCACACACCTGGATGTCCAGTAAGTGCTCCATTATCCAGCCCACCCATCTGGATGTCCAGTAAGTGCTCCATTATACAGTCCACCAACATGGATGTCCAGTAAGTGCTCCATTATCCAGCCCACCCACCTGGATGTCCAGTAAGTGCTCCATTATCCAGCCCACCAACCTGGATGTCCACTAAGTGCTCCATTATCCAGCCCACCCACCTGGATGTCCAGTAAGTGCTCCATTATCCAGCCCACCCACCTTGATGTCCAGTAAGTGCCCCATTATCCAGCCCACCCACCTGGATGTCCAGTAAGTGCCCCATTATCCAGCCCACTCACCTGGATGTCCAGTAAGTGCTCCATTATCCAGTCCACACACCTGGATGTTCAGTAAGTGCCCCATTATCCAGCCCACCCACCTGGATGTTCAGTGAGTGCCCCATTATCCAGCCCACCCACCTGGATGTCCAGTAAGTGCTCCATTATACAGCCCACACACCTGGATGTTCAGTAAGTGCCCCATTATCCAGCCCACCCACCTGGATGTCCAGTAAGTGCTCCATTATCCAGCCCACCCACCTGGATGTCCACTAAGTGCTCCATTATCCAGCCCACCCACCTGGATGTCCAGTAAGTGCTCCATTATCCAGCCCACCCACCTGGATGTCCAGTAAGTGCTCCATTATCCAGCCCACCACCTGGATGTCCAGTAAGTGCTCCATTATCCAGCCCACCCACCTGGATGTCCAGTAAGTGCCCCATTATCCAGCCTACCCACCTGGATGTCCAGTAAGTGCCCCATTATCCAGCCCACCCACCTGGATGTTCAGTAAGTGCTCCATTATCGAGGCCACCGTGGTCCGCAGGCCGTAGTGCTTGATGAAACTCCGCCTGGACAGGGGCTCACTGGAACACATCACGCAATACTTCCCCACTGTATACCACTGGCACATCATAATAATATTAATGAAATGTGAATAAAATTTCACAAAATACAAAATTTTGAACAAACATATCAACGACACATATCACCTCATTAAAATCATTCTCATACAAGAAACAGTCAAGAACTAATATCATAGAACAAAAATACAAACCTGGCGAAAACTTATCCAAAACCAGAAATTCTTTCTACCGGTAATATGTACATCATTAACCCTTTCAACACTAAGTAACTTAATAGGATGTTCCATGCCAATGTTTCAGACTATTCCATTTATAAAAAGGGGATATTTTTTGTTCTCAAAAATATGAAAATTACTTTCAAACAGTGCAGATCCTGATGAGACGGCTCGTTACGAGCCGGCTCATCTGGATCTGCACTGTTTGCATATAGCGGGCTTTCGGGTTCAAAGGGTTAACGGTATTAACCCTTTCAACACCAAGTAACTTAATAGGATGTTCCATGCCAATGTTTCACGCTATTTCATTAATTTTGTTCATTCAAATTATCCCATTCTTCTAAAAGGGTAATCTGTACGACGCTTAAAATTATTAACAAACAGTGGAGATCCTGATGAGACGGCTCGTTACGAGCCGGCTCATCTGGATCTGCACTGTTTGCAAACATTGTCTCTATAGAGGTCTGTGGTGTTGAAAGGGTTAAATCAATTTTAAGACGTTATGTACTTGTGTCGTTATGAAGAAAACTACGGATTCACCCGGCTGCCGCCTAGTCCGACCACCAAATATTTTCTGTAAGTCATTTGACCTTGACCTTGGGCATGAAAGTGGAATGGGTGGGCTATAGAACGAAAATATGGATGATGATAAAGAAGTATATGAAGTATCAAGTCAATCTGACTCAATTGCAGAGAATCTTACGGTTGAACAAAGGAACGTGCGGACAGACAAAAATATGAAAACTAAATATACCCTCGACATACTTTTTATGCCGGGGGTATAAATATCGATGATGATAAAGAAGTATATGAAATTTTAAGTTGACCTGACTTATGGTTGCAGAGATATTGTGTACTTTAAGGCAAATATTTCAAAAATGTTAACACAAAAGGCCAGCCATGGGAAGATAAAAATCTGGCCTTTGTTCACAGGTGGTCTTTTATTTATGTAGTAATTCAATAATTGGGGAAGCAAAAGAGTAGCTGCTATAGACAGGGAATTGCTATTCCTAGGTGGTCTTTAGCACGGGTTCGACTGTACATGTAATTTAGTCTTGGGTTTATGGGCTATATGTTCTTTAAAAGATCAAAAGAATAGCCCCTTAAATCACAATAAGCTTGACGGCTATACAGAATAAGTATATTGTATTTTATTATCTTAGGCTTACCCACCCTAGCCCCTTAACCCTTGATGTTACCCCGTTCGGACGGACGGACGGACGGACGGACGGAAATACAAAAACTATATGCCCCTCGACATACTTTATATGCCAGGGTATAATTAATTGTCACAATGTGTATAGGTAGTCTGTATAAAGTATGGTCAATGACAGAAATATGGCATGAGATTTGTCCAAAAATGTGACCATGACAGAATATCAGAGACAGTATACACGACAACATACCGAGACACAGTCAACAACCTTGAGTACTTACCTAACCAGTGGAACACCAACCGTCACAAACGCATCACTCAGGTGCACACTCCTGAAACCAGATAAGATTACAGCCCATACAACTTCTCTACATTACTCTTTCTGTATTTAAATGATCTGTCAGGTGCAAAGGTCATAATTAAACAAGAAAACGTGGCCTGTCGGCACCTGGGGGCCGTTTCACTAAACTTCGTAAGACTAAAATGTTCGTAAGTGCAAAATTATGATAGTCTGTAAATTTCACATTAACAATGTCTTCTGTAAACAATTATTGGATTTACATTTATTGAGCATAGGCTGCATAAGCAGCCTATGCTCAATAAATGTAAATCCAATAATTGAAATTTCCAGACGAAATTTGCACTTATGAACATTTTAGTCGTACAAAGTTTAGTGAAACGTCCCCCTGTTACAGTGCTCATTATCATGTGGCGAGTTCTCCTTGCAAGTTTGACCTGTATAGTCTACAGTGTAGACTACTAATTGGTTATTAGAAGAACTACAATCAGAAATACTCTTGAACAACATAAAATTTATTATTAATTTCTGGTAAATGTATATTTATAACTAACAAAATGAACAAAATAACTCCTGCAGGAGTTATTTTGTACATTTTTGTTTGTTATAAAAATCAAGGTATAGACCACAGTAGCTTACAGACGATAACGTTTATATTTGATATATATGTAGTAATGAACATCAAAGTTCAATTTTTGTAATCAATGATTGATCAAAATGTCCTGTGCCATTATTCTCGTTCATCGATTCCAAAAGTTGATGAACGGTGAAACACTAACCTTAGCCACTCTTAGTAAAGTGTACACAAAGCTATACATACACATCTATCAGTGGGTGTCTGACGTCAGTTTTCCAGCCGGTGTGTCGGCAGATTCCTATTGCTAGTTGTCTTGGTGTTCTCTGTAACGACAAGTCTGCTACTTCAATGGCAAGTCTTTATAATAAATTATTTAATTTAAAGTTGGCGTCCCATCCAGTAGGCATAAACTGTTCTTTATAGGAATTAAATAAGTGTATAATTGTGTAACAATTCCACCATTTTTAAAAATTACGAGTGCCCACTACCGGTATACAGATATAATCATTTAGTAATATTTATTTTCCTGATAGTAATTAATATGGATTGAAGTCGATATACATTACAGCCTGTTAATTGTACAAGACTTATCAAAGATTATGCAAAACTTACCACGTACTAGAATCTTGTGTTCAAAATCAAGCAGCTTGATTCAGAGCTCCAGATAAGGTGAGTATTGGCGTATTTTGCGCAATTATTTTAGCTTAATACACATTGATTATCAAAAGTGAGAGTACAAAATATGCACAGCAATGTGAACATACGCATTGATTTTCAAATTGAGTAGAGAAAATACTGTCATTAAGTGAATGTTTAAATTTGTTATATTTTTTTATCATTTGTTCCTATTTAGTAATGAAAAAAATCAATAATCCATTTGTAAATGTAAAATACGCAATGATTTTGAAATCAGTGGGTATAGTTCGCTTTAGACACAAAGCTTATCTGGAGCACTGTTGATTGGTTGAGCCTGAGCTCTATCTCTTTGATGTATTATGACACAAACTAGTCTGAATGTACACAGACTTGTTTGTTAATCAAAGTCTAATGAATGAAGAGCCATTGAGGTTTATCTCCCTGTATTATCATGTCCCATGTGAAGTAGAAACAAAATACCTCTCGCAAGGGTAGCAATTTAACCCCATCTCTTTATAAGTACACTTTACAATTTTGGCGAAATCGGCTACAGAATTATGATCACCATAGCCTACCTGCGGGTGAAGTCTGTACCTCACTGAGCCTGTACACTTCATGGCTACTGCGAACCTCACACGATCCTCGTCCAGTGACAACCTCGCTCGTTTGGCTGTGGGCTCATCGCTCACACCAGATACATTATCAGTGTCATCTCTGCTGCCATTCACGGCCTTCCAGATAGTGATACAGTCGTACCATGCTTGCCTGTCTGACAGTCCCCTCGCTATCAAGTTGTCAATGAATGTTTTGGGATTTTCTGAAAGTGATCAGTAGCCTATTTCACCAACATTGCAAAGTATACTTTTCTAGCAAAGTATACTTTGAGGGAGAAATTTTCAATTTAAGGATAAATTTATTAATTTTTATTATACTGAATTTATTACATTATCACAGCCATTTTGGCTGTGATAATGTAATAAATTCAGTATAATAATTCTGCATACTTTTAATCATCAAATATATGCAGTCGTTAGTTCTATATTAAATAATGCATTTCGGGACAAATATATGATTACTCCCTCAAAGTATACTTTGCTAGATAAGTATACTTTGCAATTTTCATGAAATCGGTTACAGGACCATAAAATATCTGAAGACGAGAAATTTCACATGGACATTATTAGCACATGATGCACACACATGAAACACTGATAGTTTAGTAATACAACCCTGAATCTAATACAGGTAATTCTTGTTATCCCAAAGTTGACCGGACTGAGCAAAATATATCGACATATCAGGACTTTGAGATAAAAAATTGCCAAATTTAGCAACCATTCAAAAAAAATCTGAATAGAATCGCTTCAAATACCGACTTTAATTTATGTCCGGGTTTTCATTAATTGCGCACTTTCTTTTAATGAAACGCACATGCGTTGTTACTAAATATATCGCATATGCATGACACAATTTCCGGTACACAACATTTGTTTTGCAAATCATACCCAATACCACATCAATGAATAATCGTTACATCTAAATGTCAACACTTGCTGTCTCTTCTGACGATGTTATTATTCAAAGCAAAATGTCGGACCTAGATGTGTCAGCCACAAACAAATTTGGCCCAAGTCAAATCAAATTGCCTTTAAGAAATGTCAAGTTCAATTGACTTGATTGCCACGCTGTTTATTTCCACTTTATGTTAAATTGATCCGATGTCTCATACCTGAGATAATCTCTATGAATCAGACTTGGCGGTGCCAGGCACTTATTTTTCACATCGACTTATCAGAATACAATTATGAAGGAAACATGCTATCGGGACTCGATTTCCACCTCAACATAATCTAAATATCGACGTTTCCGAATTGATATATCAGGAGTAAAATAAATGATCTATATAGGGAATTCAGCCGGGACCTCGAACATATATCGAGATAAGCAGGTATATCGAGATAAAGAGAATCAACTGTATAAACAAACTAGCCATACTGTTTAATCATTAAATATCTTCTTTTTTTCCTGACATGTCAAACCTTACTGGCCCTTTCAATAGGGGAGACACAATACTGGCTGTGACTGGAGAAATGGGGCTTATGGGTTAATCGACCAGTGTAGCCCCAGATCAGCCTGCGCGGATAGCCTGCACATCCGCGCATTCTGATCAGGCCCTTCACTGTTGGCCTGTAGCAGGCTCACCACCTGGTCATTTCAGATAAGGCAGAGGCTTGAGCATTCGACCTCCCAGCTGTGAGGTGGGTGTCTTGTCCCATCGGCCACCACGAGTGATACATACGGCAGTGAAGGTGTACTCCAATATAATTCCAGCATAAAAATATTTACACAATTCCCTAACATTTGATTGGCCCATAACAAGTCTCTGTCCAAAATTTATATCCCAGTAAACTCCCACGCCAAACTACTTTCCGTAACCGTGAGGCGCAGTTAAAATAATTCTTAAGAAAACGGAAAATAAACACATTTTCTTGATGAATTTATTTCAAATGCTGGAATTATAAGGAATGAATGGCCTTTTTGTGGAATTTATCGGGGATATAAACTTGCAAAAGTCGCGGGAATACTGGACGAGGCCTTAAAAAATTACAATGTTCGAAAAAAAAATAACAATTTTTTTTCTATTTTTTTTTTTCGAAAATTGTAATTTTTTATCGCTTCGTCCAGTATTCCCGCCATTTTTCCAAGTTTATAACCCGATAAATTCCACAAAAAGGCCATTCATTCCTATAATATTTTCATAAAGAGAGGATCTCAAATGATTGATGCACCAAGCTTCTGACACCATTGATTATTTTCACATCTAGCATAGATCTCCATAGAGAAACATAGTTTTAACCCTTAAACTCTATCTTATTGTCGTCTGCTGTTTATTTTCTATTTTTATCATCAAAAACATGCTTTGACAGCACTTCAGAATGATTCTGAAGTGCTGTCAAACCATGTTTTTATTGAGAAATAAGGCAAGATATAAAAGCAACAGCAGACGCCAATTGTTGTGAGTAGCGGTCTAACGGTTAATACTGGCCATAAAACTATTATAAGTATGCCATAGTATATGTTCCTATACTTCATAGGCACTTCTTATTACCAATACGAAAACATTATTACATTTTAAGTACTTTTACTGCAATAAAGATTTTGTGGTACCTTTATCATGCTACAATAAACAATAAACAGACCACAAATGTAGCATATTTTTCTTATTTTCCATGAAAACACATCTTGGTATTTCATTAGAATAGAATTGTCTCCAAGGAGACAATTCTAGTGAAATGCCAAGAAATGTTTTAATTTCAAAGCAAACTATTCAATAATTGCTGTCTGTTGATGTGTAAACAGTAGTGTGATTTTATTTTACCCAATTAAAATTTTGAAATACTCAATTGCTTCAGAAATGATGGAGTGACAATACTCAATTACTAATTCCTTATCAGGAGCCCTGGTCATATCAGTTTTATGAAATGAGTTGCAACACGGCACAACACGGTTTTCATGTCATAATCATACAAAATAATTAGCTTACCTATCTTCGTTGCTTTCTCGTGGAAAATCAGGAGGAATATGCGTTCAGCTGATTTCAATGAAAGTAGCTCAGTCGGTGGTACAGATCCTGCACGTAGCTCGAAGAATACTTTGCCGTCTTCAACAATTACCTGTAAACAAAACTGCAATAATAATATGTGTCTAGAACATTATTTGAAATGTATTCAAAAGAGAGAAATATAAATTTGTACGTGTATACATAACTACTGTGGGGAGATGTTTTATAAGTGTAGCAAAGCAATCAGTATTTAAAAAACGTAAGGTTGCATTTGATACAAATGTGAACTAGAAAATGTAAACACGGATGCCCCACATATCGCTTTGATAGTAAATGAGGCAAAATTCAAAGTCCAAAAGGGGAGATAATCCATGACCGAGGGTTGAATCAAAAATTGAAATAAACTTTGCGCATCTCCTCATCATAAAGAAGCTACAACCAAGTTTCAGGTCAGTAGCTATTACGCTTTAAAAGTTTTACGAGTTACAAGGCAAAAATTGACAAATTCTTGGGGGTCCATTCAAAAATCAAAAATAAACATTGCGCATCTACTCATCATAAGGAAGCTATATACCAAGTTTCACGTGTGTAGCTATTAGGGTTTAAAAGTTTTACGACTTACAAGCCAAAATTGGAAAATTCTAATTCAAATAGGGGGAGATAATCCATGACCCCAGGGTCAAATCAAAATAAGCGGTGCGCATCTTCTCATCATAAGGAAGCTACGTACCAAGTTTCAGGTCTGTAGGTAGTACGGTTTAAAAGTTTTACAACTTACAAGGTTGGTGACGGACGGACGGACGGACGGAGGACAGGATGGGGCAGATGTACAAGGTTAACACTAAATGCCCCCTCCACCATCGTGGTGGGGCATAAAAACCCTGAAATGCTAATTATGTCAGTGCAAACTGGAAGAGCTCATTAGGTACTAGCACCCGGTGTCTGCAACTTCCATAATAACTGTGATCATTTGTGCCACCCGCTGTCAAGATAATTTTTCACAAGTCTATAAAAAAGTGGCGTACCTTGAGCACATTGTTCTCCCACCTCCTGTAAATCTCCTCCTTCAGAAATATCTCTGTCCCACGACCCGCTGTGCAGTAACACTTCATGCTCGTTCAGCTGCCTGTACCCACCTGCAGTACATATAATATACATACTTAACCCTTAGACCGCTACTCACAACAATTGTCGTCTGCTGTTGCTTTTATATCTTGCCTTATTTCTCAATAAAAACATGGTTTGACAGCACTTCAGAATCATTTCCAATGGAAATGATTCTGAAGTGCTGTCAAAGCATGTTTTTGATGATAAAAATGGAAAATAGAAAATAAACAGCACACGACAAAAAAAATAACACGCCATATGTATTTTGTACCGAAGAACATGTGCGATATCTCTTGAAAAATATTTACGATATTTTCAGAGCAAATGCGGAATATAATTACCTGTCATATAACATAATCAACTGTGATACACAGGGGAGATAATTACTGCACCAGGAAGCACAATGTGTGAAACACAATCTTTCAAGTTAGCTGAGAAATAATAATACTATACTGCGTATAGGATCCATTAGGAGATTAGCAATACTTCAATACTTCAATATGAACATGTTATTATAGGATCCATTATAATCAATTGTCAAATTAATTCAAACTAGAAAATGTGTTCATAGAACACGGATGCCCCACATATATACCGCTTTGATAATAAATGAGGCCAAATTCAAAGTCTAAAAGGGGAGATAATCCACGACCCGGGGGTCGAATCAAAATAAACTTTGCGCATCTACCGGTACTCATCATAAGGAAGTTACATACCAAGTTTCAGGTCTGAATCTAGTACGGATCGTCACAAGCAGGCTCATCTGGATCTACACTGTTTGCGAATACCACTGTACAGGCCTGTGCACCATGGTGTTGAAAGGGTTAATACACCAATTGGGGTACAAATACCTAGACGGCTTGATTGAGGTATAATACACCAATTGACGCGCTTTCAAGGCCCGTCTCAAGTGTAATTAACAAGAATTCGGCCACGGAAGCGGTGTCTGGCCTGCCGACGCATTTGAACGTAACATGATCATGGGCATGAGGCGCGGATCCAGGATTTCGGGTTAGGGGGGGCGTAACTATTTTGCAATATTTGACTATATTATCAAATGCGCTAGGGGGGTCCGGGGGCATTCCCCCCCAGAAATTTTTGAAATCTACATCGCATTTCTTGCGTTCTGGGCGAATTTTTTGGGGGGGCGCGCGCCGGGTCCGCCCTCCCCTTAATCCGCCCTTGCATATGCAGCTACAAGAGATGCCTTCGATATGTTTGTGGAGAGATATCGGAGCGGCCCGGGATAGCAAGCATCACAAAAACCGTCAGAGAAGTGCATGCTTAAAACACGAAAAAGGTCAACGTTGAAGAACATTTTTTGACAAAAAAATAGCTAAGTGTTTCCACAACCATGTGAAGGTCAAAAAGGTCAAGGTCATATTAATGGCAGCATGAGTGCATGTGTTCCAAATGTTTACATGTATCAAGTATCCAAACATTGAAGCAATCCATCAAGTAACATTAATGTCGTATGATACATGATGTAGAAACTTGTCCAAACTATTTGACGCAAAAAAGTCGTTAAGTGTTTCCGCAAAGATAAAAAAGGTCATGTTAATAGTGGCATGAGGGTGTTCCGAATGATCACATGTATCAAGTGTCTAAATATTGAAGCAATCCATCAAGTAATATTAGTTATACCATGATGAAGAAGCTTGTACAAACTTTTTGTCCAAAAAAAATGGTTAAGACACGTTTCCGAAAAAATGTGAAGGTAAAAATTGTCAAATTCATGTTAATTAATGGCGGCACGAGTGTGTTCCAAATGCGCACATGTATCAAGTGTCCAAATATTGAAGCAATCCGTCAAGTAAATTAAAGCTATATACCGTGATGACGAAGCTTGTACAAACTTTTTGACATTTCGGACGACTACATGGATGATGACGAAGGAAAATGCGGCGACTACAGTAGAGTCGCGCCTCCCGCTAAAGCAGGCGCTACAAAAATGTTGGCAAACACAAAAGTATAATAACTGTAAACCTTGTCATGCCAAACTGTAAAACTTCAAAAAGATAACAAATCTGATGCAGATGTAGCTGCACGTCTTCCGCTTTATAGGCAACAGGTTGCACTATATCGCTACACCACGCTACACCACGCTATACACAGTAATAATGTGCGTATTAGCATTTACACTTCGCACACTAAACAATAGAAAAAACCTGCAGGGTGTCGACGTTCATACTTCGTTATATTGTTATTGAGAACGTTTCAAACGCACATTTGGAAAGACTACTCCGTCATAACTCTTATGTAATGCAGTGTAATGTAATTAGAGTTATGTACTCAGGAATAAGCATGCACTGTAATGTTTACTGGGCTGAATTCAAAGATGTAATTGTAAACAAATCATCAATATCTGTGACAATGTACATGAATCATGATGTATATTTTCAGATTTCAGATCAAATGTTATTTATTGTAAAAGTGTGAATGATTGATGATTGGTATGGGGAATCCCATCGCTACTTATTTAATACCAAATAATATACTGCCACTATGTCTATGGTAACTGATGTACATGATATAGATACCTGTTTGAAGTGTGTCATTTTTGCGCCTTTTTGTCCATTTCTCCAGTTTCGCGAAAATTAACCCAGTTAGACTGGTTTAATTGTATTTACTTATAAAAGCATTTTTTGAACACCTAACGTGTATAAGCAGTCTGCATTTTTGGGATACGTAACTGTGTCAATATTGCAAAATTATGTCCCTTTGTAAACAGGAACCTGCAGTCTTGGAAAACTGAAAGTGCTATATATATTTTTTCGAAATCTACGTTATATGTAGTCACATTACCAGTACTTGTAAGTATATTGTGTTTATAATGTTAATAAATAAATATTGTACTATAGATATTCGCATGTATGTTGTATTTTATATAGAAATTTGCAAACTAATTGTCAATAATTGCCCAGACATGCATTTTAGGGTGGGTGGGGTAAACAAACAACAACAACAAGTTAACATGGAAACCAAAGCAACCTCATATCACAGTAAACAGTATCATGAGTATGATACATTTATTCGAAATAATGCGATTTGGAATATTTTTTGGCGGAGTAAAAAGAACAAAGGGGGCTTCTGCATCAGAAGTCTCTTGAATGACTACTGTCATTTCGGCTAATTATGCGCATCGGCTAATGCGCAATTCACGTCAAATTTATCCTTGTGTACGTCATAATAAAATATGTGATTTTGGAATGAACTAGCTGATTAATTGCTAACCTGTAGCACGATTATCACATTCCGATAGTTGGTTAAAAAGTTATTCCGAATATAGTCAAAATGCGTAAAATCCTCAGACCCTGCTGATGGAATAGCTGTCTTATTTACTAAATTAACTGTTAAACGAAGAAACTAACCTGTCATGATGTCACTGGATAGTTCTTCAAGTTTAATACCAATTTTGCTACGCTGATCTAACTGCACATATTCCGCTTTATAGGCAACAGGTTATGTAGTGCAATGTAATGACATGTAATTAGAGTTATGTACTCAGAACAACGCTGATCCAGCATGCTGCTCGCCATTTTGTTTACACTACCAGATGCGCAGCATTAGCAGAAACAAATATGACATTGCAAACACGCATGTGATGTCATACATCACACAATTTACGTCACTTACTGACGTCAGAATGTTATGCCATTTTACCTGCAGTCTTTGAACTGGGTTGAATATTCAGGAAAATTTTACTGAAAATGGAGATTGTAATGACATATAAATTTGTGCGCAGAATTAGCCGATACCGTTGTACATGAATTAATACCGTCTTACTACGACGTAAAATTTGATAAATTCTGGAAAGACAATGTTCTATATATAATTGAGTCAGCCACCCCCGCCACCCCCTCTCCTCAATATTTGCTCACAGAGCAACTAAGAAAAGGAACAATAAGCACAATCATGCCAAATACCATTTGTTTAAAGAAAACTTTTAAATAACAATCACCTACTGGGACACACTAATGACGAGATTCGAGGCTTTATGAAAGGCTGCCAGCTTGCTACTAGAATCCTCGCTATATCGTGGAATGCCTATCGGGGACGGCCAGTATAATTCGCTGAAGCGAGGATTCAGGCTTGATATCCCCGGGGACAGCCCCGATTGGACCCGCGCTGATCGGCAAAGACAGCAAAATATAATGGTCAATCGAGGCATGCCACGCTATATTGCGGATTATCGATTTATTGCATTGACCAAGAAAGCAGGCTTAACCAAAAAGGTGTATTATCAAAGCATGCATGAATATTCAAAGACGATTCTCATGTTTTTAGTTCATTCTCATGTTTTGTCAAAAAATAGTTTTTTTCTAATATTAAACATGTTTGGCAGCACATCAGAATTGTCTCCCAAGACGATTCTCATGTTCTATAAAACTATGTTAATATTGGTATTTGTCCACATGTGTGTTCGAATTCTTAATAAAAAACATGATTTGGCAGCACACAAGAATTGTCTCCTAAGACGATTCTACCGTGTCCTGTTAGGGCCATGTTACAATCTCACGTTTTCTCATAAGATTGTGTGGCAAAAACGCAAGATTCTATTTTATTATATACCTACCCATGAAATACATACATGTAGTTATACGATGTAAATAAAAGTAATATGTTCTCATCGATGAAATAAACAACTTCCGGTGAAAATACGACTACTTCCGCTATCTGTATTCATATTTTGTATTTAGAAAGAAAACAGCACAAATAGGCTGCAAATACACATTCATTACCGTATGCAGTCTAAAAAAATGGTAATTTCCATGGAGCGGTATATAATAAATAGAATATTCATATTTTTGCAACGAATATGACATATGTTCATCTCGTGGACCACTTGATGAACATATATATGTCATATTCGTTGCACAAATATGAATATCCTCTATATATTCATTTTCGGGACATCGCCTCGCGATCTCCCCTTCCGCTTTAGGAAAAAATACGTTTTGCACATGAGTGTGTAGACAGCATGCATGTTGGAATTGCAAAAGTGGAAGGCGAAAACCCGAGATTGTGGTCACGAGATCGCGAGGCGAAGACGCAGCATTGAATATACATGTAGGTAATAGAATCTCACGTTTTCGCCTTGCGATTTAGCCTCGCGTTTTCGTGATCTGGTGTATAGTTCGAGATTGTATCATGGCCCTAACAGGACACCGTGTGATTCTCATGTTTTTAGGGAGACGATTCTCATGTTTTTGTCAAAATATGTTTTTGTAAAGAAATATGTTTTTTCTAATAAACTTGTTTTGTCTGCATATGAGAATCGTCTCCATTTGTATATATAGATGGCTTATACCTGCATCCTATAAAATCTGTGCATGGTGATACATTGGTGAACAGGGCTCCAGATAAGGAATTAGTAATTGAGTATTGTCACTCCATCATTTCTGAAGCATTTGGGTATTTCAAAATTTGAATTGGGTAAAATTAAATCACACTACTGTTTACACATCTACAGACAGCAATTATTGAATAGTTTGCTTCGAAATGAAAACATGTCTTGGCATTTCAATAGAATTGTCTCCTTGGAGACAATTCTAATGAAATACCAAGATGTGTTTTCATGGAAAATAAGAAAAAAATATGCTATATTTGTGGTCTATTGTTTTCTGCAGCATGATAAAGGTACCACAAATTTTTTATTGCTTTTTGATACTCGCTTCAATTTTTATATTTGAGTATTTGGCAATTTTAATTGGGATTTTAAGCAAATACGCAGCTTATCTGGAGCTCTGGGTGAAGACCTTGTACATACATCACTCTTGGTGAACACATTTTGGTCTTCACTAGTAGCATACGCAATTCGCCCGGTTTTGTCCGACCACTTCCTACATACATTAATATGCACATGCTTTTGTAATAATTACCGACTGTGTCTGAGAGAGAAGACATCAAAGGTTACAAAACCCTAGTATAAAGGTTACGTCATGCTGATCTGACCTTTGAAACAGGCTGACAGGATATTAACAGAGGGAAGCACATTTACTATTGATTACCGGTACTCGACGCATGTCAATTTTATCCATATCTTGACACTGTCACACATAATGGAATACTTTATTTCTAAAGTAAGACATGGCTCTGGAATTATCTCTCCTATCACATTGCAGTTTGCGTAAAGTTTGATATAAACATAATTCTTCAATAAATTTATGACGTTGAAAGTTAAAAGAAATCGGAGAGTAGGTGCAGAATCCCTGGAAAAAAAAGGTAACGTAAATCTAAAAGTGTTGCTGTTTCGTCACCAACCTTGTAAGTACTAAAACTTTTAAACCATACTAGCTACAGACCTGAAACTTGGTATGTAGCTTCCTTATGATGAGGAGATGCGCAAAGTTGTTTTTGATTTGACCCCCGGGTCATGGATTATCTCCCCCTTTTCGACTTAGAATTTCCCAATTTTGCCTTGTAACTCGTAAAACATTTAATCTCTAATACATGTAGCTACACACCTGGAACTTGGTATGTAGTTTCCTTATGATGAGTAGATGCACAAAGTTTATTTAGATTTTTGATTTGACCCCCGGGTCATGGATTATATCCCCCTTTTCGACTTAGTAATTTCCCAATTTTGCCTTGTAACTCTTTTAAAACATTTAAACCCTAATAGCTACAGACCTGAAACTTGGTACATGTATGTTCCCCATTTTTACTTAGAATTTCCCAATTTTGCCTTGTACGTGTAACTTGTGCAAATTTTAAACCGTACTAGCTAGAGACCTGAAAATGGAACTTACCTATTAGATTGTTTGCTATTTACAGCAAGAATAACTTTAATGAAGTTAACCCGTAAGCCCCGCCTCCAGACTCCAGTGAGAGGGACAATTAGCCTTTTGTTGTTTTTTTTTTTTTTTTTTTTTTTTTTAGCTTATATTTAACGGCGGCACTGGCTCTAGGACCTTGCATGCCGTCTCCCAAGAATGGGAGAAAGAACGGAGGTAGAGATTTTTGAGAGAAGCCGGTAATTCGTATTTACAGAGCAACTACGAATTATCGGTACCCATTTACAGCTGGGTGAACTGGAGCAGTGTGGATAAAGTGTCTTGCTCAAGGACAATTGGCCAGGCATTAATACAGCCAACATCACCATGAATATATTTTAGACTTTAGTGTACATGTAGTTTAATAGCTTATTAAATTAGTAATTAAAAAGTGTATCTTTATTTAACGTCCAATCAATACCCACAGCAATGGACATTGCACCTATGATGAGTAAATGGGCAATTTTCTTTTATTCAACCACCGGGTCATGGATTATCTCTCCTTTCTAGCTCGCCTGCACGAAGTGCATAAGAGCTTATGGCATACCCCCGGCGTCGTTGGCGTCGACAAACTTAACGTTGGGGTAAATGTCTTATAACTTCTGATTCCTTTCATGGATCACCTTGTTATTTCATACATGCATTTCTCAGATGACCCTCTATCATGCTGTGGCAAATCCATGACCCACCACCCAACCCTTACCCCAAGGTGAAGGTCACAAACTTAGCACATTCATAAACTTAACGTTGGGGTAAATGTCTTATAACATCTGTTTTCTATCATGGAACACCTTAATATTTCATACATGCATTCCACAGATGATCCTCTATCATACTGTAGCAAATCCACGACTCCCCACCCAACCCTTACCCCAAGGTCAAGTCACAAACCTAGCACATTCATAAACTTAACGTTGGGGTAAATGTTGTGTAACTTCTGTTTATTTACAGAGAATATCTTCATATTTCATACATGTATTCATCTGATGATACACTATTGTACTATAGCAAATCCATGACCCATCTCCCACTCCTTTCCCCAAGGTCAAGGTCACAAACTTAGCACTTTCATAAACTTAACGTTGGGGTAAATGTCTTATAACATCTGTTTCCTTTTATGGAACGCCTTGATATTTCATACATGCATTCATCTGATGATACTCTATTGTGGTATAGCAAATCCATGACCCAACCCTTACCCCAAGGTCAAGGTCACAAACTTAGCACATTCATAAACTTAATGTTGGGGTAAATGTCTAAAAACATCTGTTTCCTTTCATAGAACGCCTTGATATTTCATACATGCATTCATCTGATTATACCCTATCGTGCTATCACAAATGACCCTCTATCAGATGACCCTCTATCATGCTGTAGCAAATCCACAACCCACCACCCAACCCTTACCCCAAGGTCACGGTCACAAACTTAGCATGTTCATAAACTTAACGTTGGGGTAAATGTCTTATAACATCTCTTTCCTTTCATGGAACGCCTTAATATTACATACATGCATTCCTCAGATGACCCTCTATCATGCTGTAGCAAATCCACAACCCACCACCCAACCCTTACCCCAAGGTGAAGGTCACAAACGTAGCATGTTTATAAACTAACGTTGGGGTAAATGTTGTGTAACTTCTGTTTCTTTACTGGGAACAGTTTGATATTTCATACATGCATTCATCTGATGATCCTCTATTGTGCTACAGCAAATCCATGACCACCCCCTTTCCTCAAGGTCACAAACTTAGCACAACCAACTTAGTGCGTTCATAAACTTAACGTTGGGTTAAATTTTGTTTTACTTCTGTTTTCAGGGAGCGCATTGATATTTCATACATGCATTCATCTTAGTATGCTATATTATGCTATAGCAAACCCACGACCCACCTTGCACCTTGACCTCACGCCCCTTAACCCAAGGTCAAGTTATATAATATTCCTGTTTTTTTATGCAACTGTGCCAAGTTTGAGTGAAGGCTGCCAACAGGCGAGCTTCGTTGTCTTCTGACAACTCTTGTTCAAATTATAATTTTCCAATTTTGCCTTGTAACTCGTAAAACTTTTAGACCATAATACATGTAGCTACACTAACAGACCTGAAACTTGGTGTGTAGCTTCCTTATGATGAGTAGATACGCAAAGTTTATTTTGATTTGACCCCCATGTCATGGATTATCTCCCTCTTTTTATACGACCGTTTTAAAAAAAGGTGCGTATTATGTTTTACCGCGGGGCGGGTGGGCGGCGGATAGAAAAAGTGCATAGTTTGTGTACACAACTCCTCTGAAACCGTTCAGTCGATAGATCTGAAACTAGACACACGTCTTATACACATATTGAAGATGTGCACCTTGGTGTTTTTATGGCGAAAAAATATTTTTTAACAAAAATATCACCTTTTTAACTTAGCCATTTTTTCTACATTTTTCTACACAATTCTATATAGGGTATAGAGTTTGTGTTCACAACTCCTCCGAAACCGTTCAGTCGATCGTTCTGAAACTATACACATGTCTTCTACACATATTGAAGATGTGCACCTTGGTGTTTTTATGCCGTAAAGATATTTTTTAACAAAAATATCACCTTTTTAACTTAGCCATTTTTTCAACATTTTGCTATACAATTCTATATAGGGTATATAGTTTGTGTACACAACTCATCTGAAACCTTTCAGTCGATCAATCTGAAACTATACACATGTCTTCTACACATATTGAAGATCTGCACCTTGGGGTTTTTACGCAGAAAAAATATTTTTTAACAAAAATATCACCTTTTAAACTTGGCCATTTTTTTCCACATTTTTGTATCCAATTCTATATAATTTCTACTTTACACATCTCTACCTAAATTAGTATACCTGTTTATTACAACAAGAGGAAGAAATAATGCTTTAGATTTTCTTGCCTTGGTGACAGCTTCACATTTCTGCATCTTCGCTGGCGTATTTTGTGACTTACGGCGCTCTTGTTTTGACTTAAGAATTTCACTATTTTGCCTTGTAACTTATAGAACTTCTAAACCATAATAGCTGGAGGCTTGATGCTTGGTATGTAGCTTCTTCATGGTGGACGTGGAATTTTGCCTCGTTTACTATCAAAGCGATATGTGGGGCATCCAAATTCTATGATTCTCTTACTGCAGGTAAACATATATATTGTGGCCACCATTTGAACCCTCTCATCAAGACGGTTCACATGAGTGGTCACAACATATATTATTTTGGATGGGAAATGAAAAAAATAATTGGTGGAAAATATTTTGAAAGTGTTACACCCCTAGATGACGTGTCATGGAAATATTCCAAAGACTATTTGAGTTATGCTCTGGACAAGAAATCCGGGGCGCGTTTCACTTCACTTTGTAAAAGGTTTGTAAGTGCAAAATTATGATAGTCTGTAAGTTCCACATTAACAACGTTTTCTTGTAAACAATTATTGGATTTAAATGTATGCTCAATAAATGTAAATCCGTCAACTGAAATTTCCAGATAATCCTAAATTTGCTCTTACAAACATTTAATCGTACGAAGTTTAGTGAAACGGCCCCCAGTGCGTGAAAAAAATAAAAGGGAGTTAACTCGAAAATTTGTGAGGCAAGAGTTGTCATTCTTGCGTGCGACACATCTTTGGGTGGTGGTCTATGCATATGTGAAGTTTCATGAAAATATTCCAAAGGATATTCAGTATATAATGGGTTAATACTAAAGATTAGGCCAGGTTGTAGAACGTGGTATTGAAAGCCGTATGTAAGCAACAACAATATTGCATTCTGTGAAATGTAAATAGTATTTTAAAGTATATATAATTATACAATTGGAATAACGATTAACCAATATCACAACGATTATATGAGTATGTTAACACTTCCAAACGTGTCTATTTTTGGCTGCTTTCCAATAATAATTTCAACATTGAATATACATGTATATATACACACATCTTCTACACATATTGAAGATGTGCACCTTGGTGTTTTTATAGCGAAAAAATATTTTTAACAAAAATATCGCCTTTTTAACTTAGCCATTTTTTCTACATTTTTGTACATGTATACTATTCTATATAGGGTACAGAGTTTGTGTACACAACCCCTCTTGACACCGTTCATTCAATCGATCTGAAACTATACACACATCTTCTACACATATTGAAGATACGCACCTTGTTGTTTTTATGCCGAAAAAGTATTTTTTAACAAAAATATTGCGTTTTTAACTTAACCATTTTTTAGCTCGCCTTCCGAAGGAAGAAGTGCTTATGGCATACCCTCGGCGTCGTAGGCGTCCGTCTGTCTTCAAAAATTATAATGGCCTATATTTCCTTGCTTGGATTTGCTTCATATTTCACACACACATTGCTCCAAGGGTCCTCTACTGCGCTGTGGCAAATCCACGTCCGTCCCGCCCCTTCTAAGCCCAGGGTCAAGGTCACATACTTTGTGCATCCCGAAACCTTAACACTCGGGTAAATGGCCTATATTTTCTGTTTCCTTGCTTGGATTTGCTTCATATTTCACACACGCATTACTCCAAGGGTCCTCTACCTCTGCTAAGCCCAGGGTCAAGGTCAAATACTTTGTACGCTCGAAACCTTAACACGCTCTGGTAAATGGCTCATAAATTTTGTTTCCCTTATCCAGCACGTTGTGTTTTCAAATGTGCCCTCGGTTCCTTTGCTGCCACCGGGCGCGCTTCGTTGTCCTCTGACAACTCTTGTTCTACATTTTTGGATGCCATTCTCTATAGGGTACAGAGTTTGTATACACAACCCCTCTGACACCGTTCAGTCAATCAATCTGAAACTATACACATGTCTTCTACACATAATGACGATGTGCACCTTGGTGTTTTCATGCCGAAAAAATAGTTTGTAACAAAAATATCAATCACCGTTTTAACATAGCCATTTTTTCTACATTTTTGTATGCAATTCTATATACATGTAGGGTACAGAGTTTGTGTACACTACATGTACTCCTCTAAAACCTTTCAGTCAATCAATCTGAAATTTTACACACGTCTTCTACACATCTTGTACATCTTTTATGCCAAATTTATTTTAAAACAAAAATATATACTTTTCTATGCAAGTCTGTATAATTTCTACTTTACACATCTCAAATTCAAAGATTTTCAAATTCACATCAAGGTTTCTTGCCTTGGTGACAGCTTCACATTTTTGCATCTTCGCTGTCTGGCCCATATTCTACTGGCGTATTTTGTGACTCACTGCATTGTGAATAAAATGGCTGAATACATGTACTGCACAAACAACATTGATTTGATCAAATCAAATGGTGCATGTAATTGTTACTTTAATGTTTGTAACTATAATTAGCCTTGTATAAAGTTTAACAAATGTGGAGTGTGGAGTGTGGAGTGTGGAGGTGTATACATCACCTGAGGCACTGCCACATTCAAATCATTGTCTCCCATGAGACCTCCAAATATGTAACGCATAAAAACATGCTGAAATGTATTAGTGACACAATTGAATGAATGTAGTAAATTGTTACTTGTCTTTGGTAAAAATATGTTTTGGTTGGCTAATTATCACATTTGCAAGTTGTGTTTTGATGCCACAATTAGCAGCAATTTTTCAGGGTACATACATCGTCGCCAGCCTGTCTATCTGTCTGTTCATCCGTCCTTTGGAGATTTGCGTTTATGTTTTTTGCTCACGTGGTTACTACAACAACAACAACAAGTAGTGAAACTTCCAGAAGCCCCCCCCTCCCCCCCCTCCTGTTAAGCTGCATTTGGTGGTCTCTGTACTGTGGCCCAAACTTCTTTCATTTTTGCGAAGAATCGATTCTTCACAAAAACGACATAAGTACATTGTATGTGCCGAACTCCCGGGACCACCAACTGCAGCTCATGAACACTCGTTTGCTCGCCATATTTCAACAAAATCTATTGCCTATTAAGGAAAATATCAAATAATACTTACTTTGGAGTGGGTGTGCTTTCAACACTTTCAGCCATTGTTGTTGTTGTGGTAACCACGTGATCATGCACCTTGCTACATGCACTATCTCTGAACTATCTCTGTTACCATGTCGGATTGGCTTGAAACTTCATACATGTCTACTTTTTTGTCATCATCCATATTTTCATTCTATAGCCCACCTGTGCGGCCCCTGTCTGAAGATCAAGGGCAAATGATTTAGAAATTTGCATTAACTTTTTATGCCCCGCCACCGAAGGTGAGGGGGGCATATAGTGTTACCGGCGACCTTACGTCCCGTCCGTCCATATGTCTCGAAATCTTAACTCTCGGGTAAATGTCATAATTTCTGTTTATGGTAAATGTCTTATAATTTCTGTTTCCTCTCACTCATCTGCTTGAACATGTACATTGCTTTAATGGTCCTCTACAGTCCTGTGACAAATTCACGATCATCCCACCCCCACTAAGCCCAGGTTCAAGGTCACATACTTGTTGCGTTCAAAACCTTTCATGCTCTGACAAATCCATGTTTCTCTGGCCCTCTGTGTTTTCAAATGTGCCTCGTTTTCTGGGCTGCTGGCATTTGTGTGCCGATAGGCCACATTTTTATGCCCCCACCAATTTATTGAGGGGTGGGGGGGGTGGGGTGGGAGGGGGTGGGTGGGTGTTAGGTCATTATGTTTTACCCATGTCAGTCCGTGCGTCCGTAAGGCAAATACGTTTAAGTTTTCCATAACTCATTAACTCCTTCACCAATTTCAATAATATTTGCCCACAATGTCTGTCTAGTGATGGTGCTTTGTTTCGCATACAACCCATGCCCGAACACCCAAGGTCAAGGTCACTGGGGACTTATGTTCACCTTGTTTGTAAGGCAAATGCATTTAAGTTTTTATCAATAACTCCTTCACCAATTTCAATAATATTTGCCCACAATGTCTGTTCGTAATAACAATGTCCTTCTACTATGAAGACTGCAGGCGGGGGCATCCGTGTTCTATGAACACATTGTCTAGTTTATGAGTACATGTGTACATCCATCCATCAGTGTTACCGATTTCTTGTGATTTGTGTACATGCCCACTCAGTAGGCACAAAATGTGCTTTATATCGGAGACAACATCTGTAGCCTATTTCACCAACATTGCAAAGTATACCTTTCTAGCAAAGTATACTTTGAGGGGAGGGAGTAATCATTTATTTTTCCCGAAATGCATTATATCATATAAAACTAACCACTGCTTATATTTGATGATTAATAGTATGCATAATTATTATACTCAATTTATTACATTATCACAGCCAAAATGGCTGTGATAATGTAATAAATTCAGTATAATAAAATTGATAAATTTATCCTAGAATTGAAAATTTCTCCCTCAAAGTTATACTTTGCTAGATAAGTATACTTTGCCATGTTGGTGAAATCGGCTACTGATAGATTTTCTGGCAAAATAAACATTCATTCACCATGTATTGATTGGTATTATTATACATTTTTTATATCAGACGTAAATTTCCACACTGATATCAGGGGCAATAAATGTTAACGGACATTTCTATTTATTCTCTGTATTTATTTTTTGATGTGCAATGATCATACTTTATAATCTGTCAAAAATATTATTTTTTTCAGGTCACATATTTAATTTAATAGTATAAATAATTAATAAACATCATGCCTCATTTGCATATGAAAATAGCCTGATACCACCGCGAGTCACTACCAGTTCAATAAATATTACTAAATGATTATATCTGTATAACATATGTTTTCTCGATATAAATATTCCGTTCTGATTTTGGGATTTTCCCCCCAATGCAGCATTTTAAAACGGGATCGAACACATTTGGCCGGCCTTACATCATAACATGACGTAGCTGTTGATAGGCCGTTAAACACCAATAAACAAACTTGAACTTGTAGAATATTACCAGTAACACAATTATACACTCATTTAATTCCTATAAAGAACAGTTTGTGCCTACTGAGTGGGCATGTACCTTTGAACCCGAAAGCCCGCTATAGCGGCATTTGCAAACAGTGCAGATCCAGATGAGCCGGCTCGTAACGAGCCGTCTCATCAGGATCTGTACTTTTTGCAAGTAATTTTCATATTTTTTAGAGCAAAAAATACCCTCTTTTCATAAATGGACTAGTCTGAAAATCACTGTGTGACTATTCGATTGGTTGCAAATTAACATATCAAACTCCATTCCAGTTACATAGGGGTGAAAGGATTAAGACAGGAAAATTTCCTCCCAGTTACATTTCTCCAGAAGGTGCTCTGGTTTCCTCCCACATTAAGGACCACCCTCACACTCTGTGCATTTGCGATCTCCCGTATTTGGCAAAGTAAATAAAGTTTCAATTTACTTAGATGGGAATTAACAGTGGCTGGAAAATGTCTTATCCATGAATCAGTCGGTGCTTATCCAGTTGCCTCACTTGTATCTTCTGTCAATCTATTGTTTTCTACGGAAGCCCATTAGGGCCACTTCACTTTTTTTTAATTTCTATTTATTCAGGATCTTTTCTTGAATTTTCAAGTACTTTCTTGAATTTTCAATATCTTTTCTTGAATTTTCAAGTTCGTTTCTTGAATTTCAAGTTCGCTTCTTAAATTTTCAAGATACTTTCTTGAATTTTCAAAGATACTTTCTTGAATTTTCAAGGTATTTTCTTTTCTTGAATTTTCAAGATACTTTTTTGAATTTTCAAGATCTTTCCTTGAAAATTCAAGATAAGATCTTGAAAATTCAAGAAAAGATCTCGAAAATTCAAGAAAAGATCTCGAAAATTCAAGAAAAGATCTTGAATAAATGGAAATTAAAAAAAAGTGAAGTGGCCCTAATGGGCTTCCGTAGTTTCCCTATCTTGTTGAAGACTAATCCCTGTTATTTTTTATTGCAGAAATGACAAACAATCAAGGAAAACAGAGGGAATACAACCTGGACAAGTATTGAATACACAACACCAATACACCTGTGTGTTTGTCAAGGATTAAGTGCTTGACTATCCCCGTTCCTAATAAGTAACATGTTTTGCTTGTTCTAGTAATCTTTGTCTGAAAAACATACAATTTGAGAATACTTTAGAATTGTCTCAACGAGACAATTCTAAAGAATTCTCAATTTGCATGTAGTGTTGGGGGAATAAGAAAAATATCCCTGTATTATGGACAAAATGTGTTGCTTATCAGGAGCTGTGATTATGATTCTTACTGATATTATTACTTATTGCTGGAGTGTTCACGATTACTCAACTGTGTCACTGATAAAAAAGTTAACAAGCACAGAAAAATATTTCTGATTAATGAAGCAAGACGGTAAATTAATCAACTGCAGCTATATATTACAGGTGAATCAGAAAATATGTTTTTGCACCGCTGTGTTACTTCATTTCGCAGCCCAGGGTTAATGTGACAGATTATAGTGTCAGAGATAATAGTGCTTTACAGGAGAATGTAGGAGTATCGTTGTTAATGTATGTCCGATAGTCAATTTATACCTGGAGAATGTATTATACTTATTAATACTGGATATGGATTTAAATTACAATTCAGGATTAGGTATTTTAAATTGAATGGAAATTTAATGACTTCAAGTTCAAAAGATTTTACACCTGGCTGTGTAGATTTACAACAGAATAGCCACATGGACCTTGGTAGACTGTGTGTTGATATTAATATTGAAAGGTGTTTGTTTGATAAGGAATATGTATGCTGTAATTAAGTATGTGTTTGCTGACAGCGGATTTGTGAAATAAAATGTATGAGCAAAGTGATAGTGTTGTAGTACTAGTAGATACATGTAGTTGGGGATTGTGGTGGATCGCAGTTACACAAATCTTCCGGTGTCGGGAGTATGTCCAATGATGGGGAGAATGAAGAATTTGTTGAGAATGTCATTCATGAATTGGCAGCGTTTCACATTACGGATGGACATAAAGAAAGCGAAACCATGAATCCATCAGAGAATGACGTACGTCATCAAGATGTGACGAGTACGAATGGCAGTAAATCAACAGATAATGAACGACAACTACCTGAGGCTAGTCGTCCCAATAGAATTATCAAACTATCTAGACCAGCAAATCCATTTACATCTAGATCAGCACGGCATTCCCAGTCTGATAATCCGTCATCCGTAAATGGATCTACCAATTTATCTTCCACGACTCCAGCTCCGGGTAGTCGACTGGCAGCCCTCCAGAGACCCGGTAGTCCCTTCAGCAAATACTTGCAGAAAGCACAGAGTCCTGCCCTGGCTGCTGCATCCAAAATAACGAGGTCGGTCGCTGCTCCAGGCTCCAGTTCCAGTAGCAAAGATGCTGCACAGTCAAATGAACATTTAGCAAATGATCCAGATTCACTTCCAAATGGTGTCGGTGACAACGAACATGAAACTGAACAAAGAAGAAGTGTGCTTCCTCCAAAAACAGAAACTTCCACAGTCACAAGGTCAGTTCTATTACGTAGACCACACAGCCCGTTCAACACTGGGCAAAGTCAACTTCTGTTAAACAAACAGGCATCTAGTACTGTAGCTACTGAACCTGGCTTAACAAGTCCAAATAGTCCATTGTCTGATGGGCCCACTAGCCCAACTTTGCCACCAAGAGATGCAAATCCAGCCATTGAAAAGGTAGCTATTAGAAATAAACTGAGAGCAAATAGCTTCCGATTAAAAGACTTGTTATCTAGTCGACCATTTGTAAAATCAAAACAAGAAGGTGAACAGGGAAGTAAAGATGATAACAGTGCTGTTAGAAGACTAAGTGAACGCGATAGAACTCCGAGCAGGCCAGAAGAAACAGATGCACCTGCAAGAAGATATGAAAATGAAGTCTCAACAACCCAGAGGCCAGCTACTGATAGAACTCGCTGGAGAGTGGATGGCAGTTCTCTACCAATTAGACCAAGGTCACGAATCTCAGATAGAACTCCAACAACATTGATATCAGCAAGGTCACTGAGGTCTAGAGACTCTGATAAATCTCAGAGTACCGGTGTTGAACAAGAATGTGTTGTTAAAACTACCAATAACAATGAACTGTCTAAAAATGATGAGTGTTCTAGTAGTGCAGATACTTATAGTCAAATTAATGTGCCAAATGTTGATGCCAATCAAGCAATGCCTATTAGTTATACAAGTGACCCACAAACTGAATCTCATGTTCCCCACACCAGATTTAGTATTGCAGCAACCCTTCTACGAAGTCCCAGGACACGAAATAGTTCCGCTTCATCTGTGCCATCCCGACAGAACTCTGAACCTGCTGAACAGGAGAGTACAGCAACTTGCAATCAAAATCAACCTAACATTGCTGAGGAGGAAATGTATAAAAAAACAAAAGCAATATCGGATCTGGATAGCCCTAATGATGTGAATTTTATATTTGATTCTGAAACAATGGTGCAGAGTGCTAGTAGTGATGACAGTCCTGTGAACTATGAACAGCGGATGACACAATCATTGTATGCTGGTCCCAGGCAGGCAAGCAGACAGAAGCCTAGAATGGCTTCAGAACCAGCTACGCCAATCACCGAAACACAATCTATACAAAACAGCAAATCTTTTGAGAATTCGCTGGATGCAGACTTTGCCAAATCATCTCCTGGATTAAAGCGGAGCCTTGCTGTCACTGATCTGGACCAGGCGATGCTGGATAGAGACCAACAGAAACTACAGTCAATGTTCAGTAGGGAGGATTCATCAGGTGCAAAGGAGATAACCAACAATACTTCCAGGGACCGACAAAGATGTAAGTGGATTATTTTGCAATTTTACAACAGCACCTGCACTAATCTTACCAATATTTGTCAATTTCTTTATTACAATATTACAAAATACTTGGATATTGTGCTTGAAAGCAAATAGCTTGATTTGTCTGAGCCTGACCTGTGCTACAGCTCATGCACAGGCAATCACACTGCTTGATTGCGAGTTGGTATTGCCAATAGATGTTCGGAAACGTTGACATCTGGGCAAGATTAATGCAGGCGGTGGTGTATGTCCTAGTACTTATGAAACATACATGTTAAGGTATTTACTATTACAGAATACATACATCAGGGCCAGAAAATAGCACTGGTCCGAGGTCCTGGACCTGCAAATTATAATGTCGGACCTTTGTATTTTACAAGCAAAAATTCCGCCGGACCTGTGATAAAATTGAAATTGCAATCATCATTTAGTGGCGTTGCTAAATCCGTTATGATTACCGCCTTATAAGATGATTTATGGTGACACCGACTGACGGTCAAGGATTTACAGACGGTGCGAGTCATTTAGCATGAAACAAACACATATTTCTACAGTTTTTCTAGCGATTATCCTCTCGGACCTTCCAAAATATTCCTCGGACCTTTCACTTTTTTCCTTGTTAGGTCCCGGACCTACTGGTAAAAGCTGCTATTTTCAGGCCCTGTATATGTCATTGGTTTGTTGTTTTTTTTTTTAAACAAAACCCTTTAAAGACAATAGGAAAAAATGAAAGTACATTTTGATACAAATCTGCAAATCTGTATTCTGCACTGACATGCAAGTTAGGCTATACATGAAAGAATGCATATCTGATACGGGTGACTGGTTATCTCTTTGCATGCTGGGAAACTTATAAATAAATAGCTGACAAAAAAAATTATTATGTTTTTACGTATTTCTCCCTGTAAATATCATGAAAATGTCCTGGAATTTCATTATAACTGCCAATGCAATTCAAAGACATGTTAAAAATTCACAGAGAGAAATAAGAAAATGCGTAAAATGTGTTCACTGTTATTTTCACCGCTAGCATGAAAATAGTTAAATTAGTCAGTACCATATGAGATACATGTTGTTGCAGCCCTGTCCAGCTCCAGTCAGTTGGAGACAGATATTGATGTGCAGCAGGGCGCTATACACCGGGCGGGCAGGTCGCCCCGCATTAAACAGAAGGCCGTACAATCATTGGAGGAGACATACAGCCCACCTCTGTCCCCCGGGATACAGGGCGGGACCCAGGGTGCGACCCAGACCACATATAAGCCCAATGTGAATCTTGAGGATGCTGTGAAATGGCCGATGGACGTTCCAGGGATGTTGGATTTCAGAAAAATGGAAGTGTTTGAAGGTATAGTAGGCCCGCTGTAAACCCGTTGCCCAAAAACCTCTGTGTCGCTGTTATTTATTTCTGAAGATAATGTATGTTGGATCATAATTGCATAATTTATGCCGCATACTGAACTTAATTGATTGAACGTGCGTGACGTCATGTTTTGACGTCATTCCCTCGAGATACGTCACAAATCGAGCGATGTCATTCAATGCAAAATGGCGACGACCACGCTACATGTAGGTGATTCGGTATTGTATCTGATTAAATATCCAATTTATTTACGATGAGCTTCAATATTGGCAGGCTTTAGACTACACAGTTGTAATAAAACACGTTACAATCCTGATGTACATGTCCGTGTTGCTGATTACGTCGCATGTACTGTAAAACTGGACAAAATTCAGCTGAATCGACAGCGATTTAGATCACCGCCATCTTGAATTTGCTGTTGAGACTGACACATCAGAGGCCACGATTAGGGGTCAAAGGTGAACAAATAAAGGCAAAAACCGCCCTTCATGTATATTAGGCTACTTCAGGTATATTAGGTTACTTCAGATATAAACAGCATTTTATTCAACCCCCTTCATTATGTTACATGGAGCAATTGTATAAACATTTATTATACCCCCGGCATATGAAGTAGGTCGAGGGGTATATAGTTTTTGTCATTCCGTCCGTCTGTCTGTCCATAAGATTTGCATTAAAGTTTTTATAAATCGGTCCAGGTGGCGGCGGGGGGTATCTGTGAGTCTGCTCACTTGCTCTAGTATTGATAAAGAAACATATATTCTTATCAGGCTGCAGGTACAGTGGAACCCCTCTAAACCGGACGCTCTGGGAAAATATAGATGCGTTCACTGTTATGTATCTCTGATTACAATGACTTTTCATGATTGCAAAACAGTAGAATGTGTCTTTAAGTGCTCTCATGTCTGATTTGCTGTGGAACATCTCTAAACTGGCCACCCTTGGACCTCCCAGGTATCAGTAGCTGATTTCACCAAAAGTGCAAAGTATACTTATCTTGCTAAGTATACTTTGAGGGAGTAATCATTTATTTTTCCCGAAATGCATTAGTTCATAGAACTAATGGCTGCATATATTTGATGATTACAAGTATGCAGAATTATTATACTGAATTTATTACATTATCACAGCCAAAATGGCTGTGATAATGTAATACATTCAGTATAATACAACTCAATAAATGTATCCTTAAATTGAAAATTTCTCCCTCAAAGTGTACTTAGCAAGATAAGTATACTTTGCAATGTTGATGAAATCGGCTACTGGTTTGGAGAGGTTCCACTGCACATGTATGTGCTAGCAAGTGTGGTACTAGACAGGCCACTAAGGTCATAATTATTCATGTCACGTGATACAGGTCAGATGTTGCTGAACTGGTTGACGGGCTCGATCGACAAGTCTCACTATCTGCGGCTCGTGATGACGAAACATGACATCAGCGTGATTGCGTGCCAGATCTGCACGTGCCTCGTGGCTGCCGGGGTCATCAAACAGCTGGAGGTCAAGGACACGGAAACTGTCTTCAAGGTACAGGGCTCCAGATAAGTTTTGTATCTACAGTATTATACTCCAGATTTCAAATTCAATGCGTATTTTCATGGGTGTGAATTTTTTCAGCTGATTTCCTTTTTTAATACAAATTTAAAAAAATAAATGCTGGATTTTGTTTAAACTGCCTAAAAATCACATTTTTGTCGAGCGGGTAATTGGTTTCCTCTTTTTCGTTACATTTTTCACCAATTTCCTCTTCTCACAATATGCTACTCACACCCCTGTATTTTACTTTTATAAATGTATTATTGATTTCCTTCGTTATTAAATAGGGAACAAATGTTAAAAAATATAACAAATTTAAAAATTCTGCTAAAATGAGTGCGTAAAATACGCCAGTACGCACCTTATCTGGAGCTCTGAAATAATAAGTCTAAAATGGCATTGTTCCCAAGCTACTGAGAAGGCAGGGTGGTTATAAACAGATCATTTCTGTGTCTCTAGCTGTAAATGTTACTGTAAATGTTAGACCAAATTAATCTCCTGCTCAGCATTTTTTATTACCATTTTGTGAACATGACCTGTGCCCTTGGAATTGGCAATTTTCACATTATTTTCATCAACATTGGGGAAAATAGCTGCTGTTTGAATGATTCAAACAGCAGCTATTTTCCCCAATGTTGATGAAAATAATGAGTGAATGTGAAGTTAATTCATGTAATTAATAATTTAATAAACAGCATGCTGAATGGATATAAATATTCCTATGTGCATAAAATAAGTAAACTCGGTCACAAAATAGTTAAGTTAAAGGTACATGCCCACTCAGTAGGCCCAAAATGTTCTTTATAGGAATTAAATAAGTGTATATTTGTGTCACTATTCCACCAGTTCTAAACATTACAAGTGCCCGCTATATAGAGGATATTCCATCGTACATTTTCAATAGCGGGAAATAATACACAAGTGTGCGTTGGCTTCCGCGTCAGCAACGAGTGAGCATAGCAAACGAGTTGCTTGCACGGACGCTGACGGACACGAGTGTATTATTTCCGCTATTCAAACATGTACTATGGAATATCCTATTTATTACACGTCCACGGCGGATACATATGGATATTTTGTCTATTTTTGAGATTATAATCAATGAATTGTGATGTGCGCATGAATAGTTATACAATGACGTATTTTCCCGCGTTTTGACGTTACGTTGTGTGACGTCAAATGTGACGTCATGTAAACTTTTTGAAATCCAAATTACGCAGCTGTTTCTATGAACCAGATATGTTTGAGTGCATGTTTGGAATGTGTTCAATCACATTAACATTCTAGATTAGTCGAGACCCTTTCCAAATTTTCAAATAACTTCATTTTGACTGTAATAAAAATTAAACATTTTGCATGGTAGCTCGTGGTTTCCAAGAAACAGGCGCTCAATTACGGGTGTTCTCTTCACGGTGTATTATTTGTAAGCAGTTGATTATGGGTTTTCTCTCACAGTGAAACCCGTGCAAATAATTTGCAAGAGTAATAAACAGATATAATCATTTAGTAATATTTTTTTTACTGATAGTGACGCGCGGTGGTATCAGGCTATTTTCATATGCAAATGAGGCATGATATTTTTTAATTATTTATACTAATTAAATGCGTCACCTGAAAAAATAATAATTTCGAACAGATTATAAAGTGTGATCATTGCACATCAAAAAATAAATACAGAGAATAAATAGTAATATCCGTTAACATTTTAAGAAAACACGGTTATCATCCCTGATAAAAGTCCCTGATATAAGTGTTGAAATTTACGTCTGGGGTAATGGTGAATGAATGTTTATTTTGCCAGAAAATGTCTCAGATGATGTCTCTGATGTAAAGAACATTTTGTGCCTACTGAGTGGGCATGTACCTTTAACAGCTATACCGACTCAAGTACAAAATCGCTACGCCCTTCGCAACGCGGATGATATTCCACATATTCCTTGCCGCACTCAAATGTACAATAACTCATTTCTACCGTCTGCTATACGCGAATGGAACACATTACCTGCAGAAATTAGAAACTCACCTAGCCTATCCATCTTTAAGTATCGAATGAACAAAAATACATCTAAATCAACACAACTTTTAACATAGGCAACAGGAGAGACCAAATATTGCACGCTCGCCTACGACTAGCTTGTAGCTCGCTCAACTACGACCTATACCGAAAATCAATAGTAGATTCCCCTTTATGTTCTTGTGGATCACAAGAGACTGTAGACCACTACCTAACAGCATGCACAAACTATGAACTACAGCGTCAACAATATTTAGCTGGGCTGGATTGTCCAGTCATTGCCGATAATCTTTTAAACGGAAATGAGCACCTTTCATTAGAGAAAAACAAACACGTGTTCCTACAAGTTCACAAATATATTACAGCAACTATGCGGTTCTAATCGTATTAACTATATTCATCATTATATGTCAGACCAAAATGTATTGCTGGGAGGGGGGAATACTACGCATCGTCTTCATCATAAGTCGCGCCGGCAGCCCCGAGTAGTAAGACGCATGGTACAGTCAGTTAACAGAGGTTATCCGATCAGCTCTCACCATCAAAATCACCACTCTTTCCTCTCTTTTTTATTTCATTATATTATCTTTGTTCCTTCTCTAACACTACGTTTATAAACAATATAATCAGTCAAATTTGTATATTGCAATGCGCACTACATATGATTTGTATGTTACACTGTCTTATATCTTGTAGGGAGATGAATTCATATAAGCTTCTAGCTTGTTTTCAAATCCTTGTATTTTGTTATGTAACATGTATATTGTACATTTGCCAATAAAATATTGTTTAAACTAACAGCTATATGATGTAAATACATGTCTTACATATGTTCTCATCTAAGAAATAAATACCATCCAGTGAAATATCAGTACTTCCGCCATATACCGTATTTATTCTAATAAACGCCCCCTTGGTTATGTAATCCGTAAGGATCAAAACGTGGAAAGTAGGATCATAACATGCTATTAAAATGTTATAAATGGCTTTTGTATGTGAAAATAACATATTTAGAATGCAAATATGGGAGGGGGGCTACTTATTTGAATAAATACAGTATACTCATATGTGCACCTGCAAAACTGACGTAGGCTGCAAATGTCAGTACACGTTCCTTTCCATATACAGTCTAAAAAACTGACTAATTTGCTTGGTGGGGTGTATAAGAACCTGAAATATTGGCATTTCACACCACTCGATGAACATACCAAAAAGATTCTAATAGGCGCACAGGCGTCTATTAGAATCATCACTGGCTCCGAAGTCCTGGGTCTGCATTTAATAGAGGCAAGTGTTATTCAGCAAAGGGAAAATGATAAAAATATATGATTTTCTACTATCTGAACAAAAACATAACGAAGGGACGTTTCGGCCCACTTTGGTCATTATGGTACAGTCGGCAAAACTGTTAAAATACTGGTAATATATATACATGTATCAAGACCGCGTCAATCATTAATGTTGATGAAATTTATGCCTATGGATGTTTCGGACTGTCACCGTTTCGGACCATGGACGTTTCGGCCCGTATCAGTGCGATTAATTTCGGCCCACAGCCACATCCAGAAAAAGCCATATTTATGTTTGCTCATCTCCTAGGAAATATTGGCCACAATCAAACATGATGTCAGTTTCACCCATATTATACGAGATTGGTTTGAGGTGCTTTGAAAATGGCGTCTATGTAACCGTGTAAATTCTGATCGCCCTGTGTCCGTGAAAATAGCTACTGCCGATGAGGAATTTACTGTAACACCGGAAACAGTCAAATTTTGTTTCCGCTTTTGAAAATGAAAGTAGCAAGTATGTTTTTTTTCCCGATTTTCAAGGCAGTTGCCTTCGAAATAGTGGAAAGAAAAGAAACCTAGTTGGACAATTAGCTCAGATTTTGTTTCAAGTTAGTACTGGGTATTTATTAGAGGCATTAATTTCGTGAAAATCAGCCAAAAAAATTGTCATTTTCAACGTAAAAAGTTGGGGATGGGCGTCTATTAGAGCATGGGCATCTATTAGAATTGTTACGCAATTTTTAGGGTGTATGTCATATTCGTTGCAGAAATATGAATATCCTCATACATGTACTATTCATTTGGATATAACTTCATAGATTTTTATTAAAATTTTCTTTCAAATAGAAATTGACATTTTCAAAATGGGAATCTTTTTTATACTATTTGCCATTGAGAACATACATACATGTATCCGGATACTGGTGATAAAAACAGCCAAAATAACCCTGCAGCTGCTGAGGATTGTGGTAATTAAATGGGGGACGACTTTCATAATATGTAGTAGTTTTATAGTTTATATATTGAATTTTTAATAAATTGATTTCGAGTGAAGAAATTTGTTTATTAAAAATTCAATATGTGAACTGTAACTATCTTATTGTTGGCCCAGCCTCTCTGTATCACGTGCACATGTTTGTTGGAATGTGCTTTAGAATTGCGATACTACTACATTATTGGTGATTCAACACCGAATTGATCAAAAGCATCACAGGAAATTACTTCAACAAGGCGGTATCTCTGGTTTTTAAAACTTTCTAGGTATTGAAACATTATAGGAATGAATGGCCTTTTTGTGGAATTTATCGGGGTATAAACTTGGAAAAGTCGCGGGAATACTGGACGAAGCGATAAAAATTACAATTTTCGAAAAAAAAAGAAAAAAAAAAAAGATTTTTTTTTTTTTTTTTCTTTTGAAAATTGTAATTTTTTAAGGCCTCGTCCAGTATTCCCGCGACTTTTCCAAGTTTATATCCCCGATAAATTCCACAAAAAGGCCATTCATTCCTTATAATTCCAGCATTTGAAATAAATTCATCAAGAAAATGTGTTTATTTTCCGTTTTCTTAAGAATTATTTTAACTGCGCCTCACGGTTATGGAAAGTAGTTCGGCATGGGTGTTTACTGGGATATAAATTTTGGACAGAGACTTGCTACGGGCCAATCAAATGTTAGGGAATTGTGTAAATATTTTTGTGATGGAATTATTTAATGATTAATTTAATAGATATTGGCAAAAGCGTTGCAATATGCGATTAATTGAGACGAAATGCTGTGCTTTCAATGGTTGAGAAACTAGGGCAATCAATATGGTAAAGTTAGAAAACAGAATTTTTTTTTACCTTAGCCAACCATGTCTTCATTCTGATGTTTCCATTTTACACCATTGTAAAAGCCATGCACACATATTCCACAAATCCATTCCATTTCCATTTATGAAGCTTGCTGTATCCAGTTTTTGTGAAATTGAAACTCCATTTCATGTTTCGTTCTTGACCAGTAGCATAAATGTCCAACAGGTCTGTCACGGTGTCATACGATCATTTAATCTACAGATTGTTCTCTATAAGCAGGTGTGTGACAATCTGAACATAAGGACAATACAGTATAATATGTCCTCATTGTCGAATCTGTGAGGGAAAACGGACATCATTGGGCGTACATGGTACAACCAACATACATTTGAATAAGCAGTCACACTATTTCATTAATTCACAGCTAGACTGCAGGAAATGATAATTATCGTCCGATGTTGTTTCATATTTTGTATTTTTTCTTCATAAAAACATGGTTTGAATCATTTCCGTTTGGAAATGATTCTCATGTGCTTCCAGACCATGCTTTTGTTGGAAAAATGGAAATTAACAAAATTAACAGCGAACTTGAAAACTTAAATCAGCATTGTAAGGGTTAAGGTATATTGTGTTTGCAAGACAACGCTCATATGCGATGATATATTTGTCTGTGGATCCAGTCAGACTTCACAGGTATGCTATCTGATCCCCGAAAGGCTGGTTGTAAGTACCGAAGTGTTCCCTTTCTCCGCCCTACAGTAGCTGTAATTAATAATGTATGTATTCACTGGCTTGTGAAGTGAATGGGCTTTGTATTCAAATGTTATTGGAATGATTCATTATAGACCTGAACATAAATGTTGGCGTGACTGAAGAAATAGGGCGCATGGGTTTTGCGACCAGTGTAGATCCAGATCAGCCTGTGCATCCGCACAGTCTGATCAGGATCTGCACTGGTCGCCATTCCATCAATGAAACTCGTATCATACTTCTAACAAGGAAGTTATTTGATCAGGAGCTACACTGGTCATAAAACCCATAAGCCCCGTTTCTCCAGTCACAGCCATGAATATTTTACAGCTGTTTACAGACAGTCTGTATCATTTCATATCAGTACAGCCTAAGGGAGACTAATCTTGTGCTGGCTGCTACACATGGCCAACTGAGTTGTCCCTCTCATCTTGATGATGCACCATTGTTGATGTAATCCCTCCCCACACTAGAAACAAATTGCTACCCCGCTCCATACCTCTTGCGATGGTAGCAATTTAGCCACATCTCTTTAATGTAACGCATGGAAGAGTGATTTTTGCAATTGATTATCCGGCGTGTTTGATATGTTAACGATATAAAACTGTCAAAGCTGTATCAATAAATTATTAATAAAGAACATACACGTGCAGAAATTGGTTATTTTACCGTGTCAAGGTATTTATCTGACATTTGCATGTATATCTTGTAAATGTGAAAGCTTCATTTCGTTATGTTGAATGTTGAACAACAACTAGAGAAAAGATGGCTTCCATGGGAAAATGATTTCCCTGTTCAATAGTTTTGGCAATTTACTAGTTCTGCATCAAAGATTATTTGTTTAACCCTTTCAACACCACAGACCTCTATAGAGACAATGTTTGCAAACAGTGCAGATCCAGATGAGCCGGCTCGTAACGAGCCGTCTCATCAGGATCTCCACTGTTTGTTAATAATTTTAAACGTCGTACAGATTACCCTTTTGGAAGAATGGGATCATTTGAATGAACAAAATTAATGAAATAGCGTGAAACATTGGCATGGAACATCCTATTAAGTTACTTGGTGTTGAAAGGATTAATACTGTCAACCCTTTGAACCCGAAAGCCCGCTATATGCAAACAGTGCAGATCCAGATGAGCCGGTTCGTAACGAGCCGTCTCATCAGGATCTGCACTGTTTGAAAGTAATTTTCATATTTTTGAGAACAAAAAATATCCCCTTTTTATAAATGGAATAGTCTGAAACATTGGCATGGAACATCCTATTAAGTTACTTGGTGTAGAAAGGGTTAAAGGTGTAAAATATACAGTTTACTAAAATATTACCTACATACAACAGGTTTGGGTATGCACTTTGGTTGCTCACATTTTTTGAATGGGTCAAATTGTAGCCGTAGATAACATATCGGAGGTGAATTATTGTAGCTATCCCCACCCCAACCCCCACAGTCCGTAGCAGGGCTTTAACAGCAGAAAAAGAAAAAGCCCTGCTATTCCCCGGCTAGCATGTGCAGGGGATACCACAGCTGGAAAACCTAGCCACATTATACCCTTCATTCCTAAATAACTGGAATGGATGTTGATATATCAATATATCAATTTTTTTCCTAAAAAAATATGAAAATTACTTGCAAAAAGTGCAGATCCTGGTGAGACGGCCCGTCACGAGCCGTCTCACCAGGATCTACACTGTTTGCAAACACCACTATAGAGGTATGTAATGTTGAAAGGGTGAAACGGCGATTTTGACATTGCAGTTTATGTCTGTTTCTTTACAAATAATCAGAAACTGAAAAAAACTTTTCTCAGTCATTGCATATGTACGGAGCCCCACAGGGGACGTAGAATTCTTTTTTTTATTAATTCGTTCCCACGAAATAACAATTTGTTCCCTCAATTTAACACTTCGTTCCCATGAATTAACAATTCGTTCCCACGTTATAACAATTTGTTCCCTCGAATTAACAATTCGTTCCCACGAAATGACAATTCGTTCCCTCAATTAAACAATTTGTTCCCTCGAATTAACAATTTGTTCCCACAATATAGAAGTTTGTTCCCAGAAATTAACAATTGTTCCCATGGGAAATATTTTGTAGGAACGAATTGTTAATTCGAGGGAAAAATTGTTATATCGTGGGAACGAATTGTTAATTTGTGGGAACAAATTGTTAATTCGAGGGAACGAATTGTTAAATTGAGGGAACAAATTGTTATTTCATGGGGACGAATTAATAAATAAAAATCCATGTCCCCTGCGGTGCTCCGTACATATTCGATGTTTAAAGATGAGTACATTTTAACGGTGGCAAGCTTTCTACCGATGTGATTGTTTTGAAGCAATCAGCTGAACTAGTATAGTATTAATACTGTCATCCGATTGATTTATACCAAAATCAACTTTAGCTGTATTCATACGTTGATGTGCTTAGAACATGCACATCGTATGACATCCGATTGATTTATACCAAAATCAACTTTAGCTGTATTCATACGTTGATGTGCTTAGAACATGCACATCGTATGACCTATTCGGAGTTGTGACCTATTGATTGTCCTATTTGGCTGAACTTGTGACTGCCAAAATGAAAACATGCAACAGTAACCAATAATTCATACAAACTAAATAGGTTTATATTGATCTTATCTCTGATCAGGTCATATAAACTTTGCATATCAAATGACATTAATTTGGCAGACTTATATTGGATTTTTTTTTTATCTTGATAACATGTACAAAAATTCCTACGTTATAACCTTGTTTACATTGGTGATATCTCGGCTCAGTTAACCCTTTCACCCCCAAGTAACTGGAATGGATTTTCATATGTTAATTTTGCAACCAATTCTATCGTCACAAAATGATTTTCGGACTAGTCCATTTATGATAAAGGGGTGTTTTTGGTCTCAAAAATATGAAAATTACTTGCAAAAAATGCAGATCCTGATGAGACGGCTCGTCACGAGCCGGCTCATCTGGATCTACACTTTTTGCCAATAGGCTATATTATACCACTATACAGGCCTGTGGTGTTGAAAGGGTTAACAAACCATGATGGCATTGTTTGGGTTCTGAGCCTTTTCCGTGTTCTGATTGGCAGAATATGTGATCGTGATAACTCAAGATACCTGTTCTCTAATTCCCTTGTTGTGTCTATAGTGTTTGAATTGTGTGTCCGTCCATCCATGTCCGTGTGTCCGTCCGGCTTAAGACGTTTGTCAGAGCTTGGCAATTATGTCATCATAACGTTTAAATATATTTAAGGATTACTTTAATATTTCAATACATGTGCATTATTCTTCTTGTTCACAAATGCCACACATCCATGCTATCCTTAATATGACTTTGACCTTCACTACTTTGAACTTTTTTACACATTCAGAAGTTTGTGCCAGATTTTCTCAGTGATGTCATAACTTCTATTACTGTAATATTTCAGTACATCATACCTGTGCACAAATACCACACATCCATTCTGCCCTTAATATGACCTTGAATTTTGAAGGATTACATTAATATTTCAATACATCATACTAATGTGCACAAATACCACACATCCATACTGCCCTTAATATGACCTTGGCCTTTTGACCTCACAACTTTGCTTAAACACTTAGAACTTTTGATTAAGATGTTTGTCGAAGTGTCTCAATTCTATCATAACTTCTATATTAAAAGAATATGTTTAAGCCAAATATGCTTTGTGTGGGTGATTGTCTCAACTTTGTTTTATTGTCTAAAAAAATGTGCAGAGCTCCAGATAAGTTTTTTTTATTTAAAGAGTATTTTTTCCCCCCAGATTTCAAATTCAATGCGTATTTTACTTTTACAAATGTACTATTGATGTTCTTCCTTATTAAATAGGGAACAAATGATAAAAACATAAAATAAAAATTCACTTATTTGAGCTGCAAAAAAACACTGTTTGCTTTTTGCAGCTCAACTAAGTACATTTTCAACTTTACTACAGTACATTCACTAGAGTTTGAAAATCAATGCATATTTTCACATTGCTGTGCGTATTTTGTACTCCCACCTTTGATAATCAATGCACATTCTGCTAAAGTTAGGTTTTAAAATACGCCAATACGCACCTTATCTGGAGCTCTGAATGTGTACAGTAGGAAATGATCTGCAATCCTGACTGTATTTCACACATTACTTGGCCTCGATCACTACTTCTGGTAGATGTTGTGAGTTAATGTTATATACATACGAAACTCGTGGTCGGGGCCTTTGCAGGGGTATTCTATAAGCCCTGACTACCTAATTCTAGTTTTTAGGTCAACAACTGCTATGTCGATATACAAATCTTTTTTCTGGGTAAACTTGTCTTACAACATTTTTATGAGAAGTGATAAATCAAATCTGAGCCATAAAGATACCATGAATATTTGTATTTGTTAGTTAGCGCAATATGAAGATCATTATCACACACATTAAGGCCTTCAACACTTTGTCACCATATACTACTGTGGTTATTCTAATTTTCTGCTCATTTTGTTCGTCACACAATAGTTGGCCCTCCAATTACACAAACCAGCCTCTTCAGAATACGGGAGATGTAAATAACTTGTTTACCCCTAAGTAACTGGAATGGATTTTGTTATAGTTCATTTTGCAACCAATGCAAATGTCTCAAAATGATTTTCAGACCAGTCCATTTATGAAAAGGGGGTGTTTTTGTTTTTAAAAATATATAAATTACTTGCAAAAAGTGCAGATCCTGATGAGACGGCTCGTCACGAGCCGGCTCATCTGGATCTACACTTTTTGCCAATACCACTATACAGGCCTTTGGTATTGAAAGGGTTAATGTAAATTGTTGTAAGCTAAGTATTGCCAAGCCACGTTTTTAATGAGAAAAATAAACAGCAGATGACAAAATTTAATTCAGCAGTGCATACTGGTTTATTATCAGTGGCACTGGACTCTCAACAGATTTTACATGACTCTTTAGTTGGTGGCAGGTGGCAGAATGCGATGGGTAATTTAACAATCCTGGTTCATCCTTACTGGAATTCCGACTGGAGACATGGTTTGGCCCTCACATACATGAACGTCTTTGGCATTTTGTATGTGACAATTGAATCTGGTTATACCCCTTATGTGAGTATTACGATTATTCATAAAAGCTACAGCAGACGAGAATTGTAGTGTGTAGCGGTCTAAGGGTTAAATCATAAATGGCAAACAGTATATTTCCTGCACAGGTTGCACATGCTGTCTGCTGTCTAAGCTGTTGACAAATGGATAAGTCACTTTGTTTGTGGAAAAGGGACAACGCATGAGATGTGTAATATTGTGTGAACAAATTGACTGAAACTGATCGCCCATGTGATACTGTTGAAGGGTACTTAAATCTTATCAGCATCATAAACTAATAATTTCATTTTGATAGTTATAGCTTTTAAAAATGAAGAATATATGTACTACATACACAGAAAATGCCGGCCAACTTGGGTGCATGCAACACTGGTTTTAGTCAGTTTTAGCCAGATAATTATGTACGCATGTACATGCATATATATATGTATAACACTTTCATCCTTATGTACCTGTCTGTATGTGTGGCTGTGACTGGAGGAATGCCTTATAGGTTTAGCGACCAGTGTAGATCCAGATCAGCCTGTGCATCCGCACAGTCTGAATGCAATGCAAGACGTCAATATTTTTCCATATTGACGGCTCGTGAGTTCATATTGGTTAGTGCCGGAACTACACGTCACCTCGCAAAATAGTTCCTTCTAAATGACCACTCATTTGTTTATTTTAATTATGTTTTGTATATTTTTTGAGTGATTTACGTATGTAATAAAACGGTTATTATACCCTCACAAACAAAGTTTGAGGGGGTATATAGGAGTCAGCTTGTCGGTCGGTCGGTCGGTCGCTCTATATCTTCTACACCCATTCATGGATTATCAAATGGCTTGGCACAAATGTTTGTCATGATGAGAAGGTGTGTCGCGATCAATAACCACGCACCTACGTCCAAGGTCAAGGTCACAGTTGAAGGTCAAAGGTCAAACCTATCGAAATTCCCTTCCGCTCTATATCTTCTACACCGATGCATGGATTATCAAATGGCTTGGCACAAATGTTTCTCATGATGAGAAGGTGTGTCGCGATTAATAATCACGCACCTACGTCCAAGGTCAAGGTCACAGTTGAAGGTCAAAGGTCAAACCTATCGAAATTCCCTTCCGCTCTATATCTTCTACACCGATGCATGGATTATCAAATGGCTTGGCACAAATGTTTCTCATGATGAAAAGGTGTGTCGCGATCAATAACCACGCACCTGCGTCCAAGGTCAAGGTCACAGTTGAAGGTCAAAGGTCAAACCGATTGAAATTCTCTTCCGCTCTATATCTTCTACACCGATGCATGGAGTATCAAATGGCTTGGCACAAATGTTTCTCATGATGAGAAGGTGTGTCGCGATCAATAACCACGCACCTACATCCAAGGTCAAGGTCACAGTTGAAGGTCAAAGGTCAAACCTATCGAAATTCCCTTCTGCTCTATATCTTCTACACCGATGCATGGATTATCAAATGGCTTGGCACAAATGTTTCTCATGATGAGAAGGCGTGTCGCGATCAATAACCACGCACCTACGTCCAAGGTCAAGGTCACAGTTGAAGGTCAAAGGTCAAACCTATCGAAATTCCCTCGTTTTCTTTGGCTGCCAGTGGGGGTATTCGTGTGCCGACAGGCCACATTTCTAGTTTGATTTGTATGTGGATATATGCCACTCGTTCCGCCGCGCAACGATATTGTGCTCCTAAAGTCGCGCAATATCGCACGTTACGGAACTCGTGCATATATCCACATACAAATCAAATAACCTATCATTATTGAACTCACTATCGGTATATTAAGATATAGGAACAAACTTGAACTCAATTAAAATATTGGAGCAAACTTGTTTTAATCAATTAAGTGCTCAGAAGATATGGCAAGTTATGATTTCCTGGAAAATGCACACATTTTCTATATTTATTATTTACAGCACGGTGTGCGTTCATTAAAAATTAGATTCAAAATAAGGATATATTCTCCTAGTTGAGTCGCAATGTAACTTAAAATCTAAATATACTTGAACTGTTTTTTCAATGAGACATTAAATGACATTGTTAAAATACCACACTGGCAGTTTAAAAGGTAACTGTCAGTATACAAGTTCACATTGTAGTGGTATTCTGCAAATTCATTCATGAGAAAATATGTCATTCCATATCATATATACAGGCGATCTCATTGTAAAACAGTGGGTGGCAGGTGGGAGCACGCGATGGGTAATTTAACGATCGGGGTTCATCCTTACCGGAATCCCGACTGGAGACCTGGTTTGGCCCTCACATACGTCTTTGGCATTTTGTATGTGACAGTTGAATCTGGTTATACCCCTTATCTGAGTATTACGATATTCGTAATCCTATTTTAGGGGAAGGGGCCAAGTGGTGTGGTATGGACCTGGCATCAGGTCAGGTTATTTTAATTTCAGGGCTGAATATATTTGTTCTCGATGTAAATATTCCTTTCTGTTTTTGGGATTTCCCCCCCAATGCAGCAGGTTAAAATGGTATCGAACCGGCGTTTGCCCAGGCTTACATGACCTTAGCTGTTGATAGGCCGTTAAACACTAATAAACAAACAAACATTGTAAAACATTTGAACCCTTAGACCGCTACACACAACAATTTTCGTCTGCTCTTGCTTTTATATCTTGCCTTATTTCTCAATAAAAACATGGTTTGACAGCACTTCAGAATCATTTCCAATGGAAATGATTCTGAAGTGCTGTCAAAGCATGTTGTAAATTATTGTAAAGTGCTGTCAAAGCATGTTTTTGATGATAAAAATGGAAAATAAAAAATAAACAGCAGACGACAAAAAAATTAGATTTGAACAGTTATATTTAAGGTTAACAGGGCAAGTACATTCTAATTGATAGAGATAGCTGCATAAATTAGACGATCCATGTGATTTTTATCGAAGAATATGTGCGATCTCATGAAAAATATTTACAAAATTTACTATATTTATGGAATTCTATTCTGCATTTACTCTGAAAATTCGACTTCATTCATGGAAATATAATTATTGTAAATTTTGTTAATATTTTTCACGAGATATCACACATCTTCTAACGCACATTTGACGTAAATTAAGGACAAATCAAATGGCTTGTATGATATTTATTGTTGGATAAAATGAGAGTGACCATTAACCAATCACTTCTCCGGTGGTCTGGTGACCAGATATCATCTAACATACTGGCCTGGTTGAGTAGCAAACTTTTAACCCTTACATCGCTATCTTATTTTCTTTGTCGTCTGCTGTTTATTTTCTATTTTCCATTTTTATCATCAAAAACATGCTTTGACAGCACTTTAGAATAATTTACAACATGGTTTGGCAGCACTTCAGAATCATTTCCATTGGAAATGATTCTGAAGTGCTGTCAAACCATGTTTTTATGGAGAAATAAGGCAAGATATAAAAGCAACAGCAGACGACAATTGTTGTGAGTAGCGGTCTAAGGGTTAAAAGCAAATGTCTTCATACTTCACAAATTCACTTGTGTCATTTTTGTCGCGCCCGCTTGCGGACAGCGCGATATAGTCTGCACATTGGCATACGTACGTATGTGCGTGCGTGATCTGAGGTTAAAGTTTTTGATTAAAGTTTTTCGGTATACTATCAAAGCCTCAGCGGGCGTGACATGTGACCCGCGGCCATCTAGTTTAAATTATGTTTTTATTAATCTTTTCTGCTCGTTGTTACACGATACAACACACAACATACAATCATACACATATCTGACATACCGGTAGTCAAAATAATAAATTGTATACATTTATGTTTAAATAAAAAAATGTAAAAAAATAATTAAAAAAATACCGTAATCTGACAAACATTGAGCATGTCGTATTTATTTAATTGTGCAGATATACATGTAACAATGAGTTTTAATTTTTATAGGGGTCTACTTGCGTCATTACCTACAAGCATTTTATGTCAAATCTCTCCTCTTCATGGCGAAGAATATCTATTTCCCTTACTCTGATTTTGCGATATTTGGCACAAAAACCCGGGAACCTCCTAGTGCGTCCAGTTTAGAGAGGTTCCACCATATGTATGTAGACCGCAATTCTATTTACAGGTTCACTTGTACATTGCACCTGTTTCGTATAATCAGTTCTAATTGTTCATTAACATATGAGACACCACGCCATGTGATTTTGTACCTTCGGCCATCTTATACGTACTCAGTAAGTCATTGAGAAAACTGGCCATACTGCGGTTGTGAACCAGATGAGTTTAAATTTCCATGCATTGATTTAATCAATGAAACATTCCTGATGATTATAGCAAACAGTGTACTGTACACCCTTACCAGGCTGCAGGTGTAGTGATCTGATCTGGAGCTACACCGAGGAATCTTGTAAGAAGCCCAACACTACCAGAGTGTGCCAGACTTGATTGTCCTTGACTAATGTGTGAAGTTGATGACCAGTCATGTAAGGTTTAATGACATAAGCATGGCCACCTGTATTGCAACATCTTATCTGGTGAAAGTACTGGTCAGAAGCAGTTGTTAACCCTTTCAACACCACATGCCTGTATAGTGGTATTGGCAAACAGTGTAGATTCTGATGAGCCAGCTCGTGACGAGCCGTCTCATCAGGATCTGCACTTTTTGCAAGTAGTTTTCTTATTTTTGAGAACAAAAACATCCCCTTTTCATGCAGGGACTAGTCTGAAAATCATTTTGTGATGATTGGATTGGTTGCAAAATTAACATATACAGTCGAACCTCTGCGAATAGCCATCTCTCAACACCCTCTCTCTGTATCTCAAATGGACAATTGCCTCTATATTTAGCTCCCTACAACAGCCACCTCTACAGCAGCCAGTTTTGTGTCTTTCCATGGGTGGCTGTTGTAGAGAGGTTGCACTGTACCATAACCCTAAATATTTGGAGACCATTTGTTTTAGGAAATTCCCAGAACATTTCATTCATTTTTCACCCCATCATAAAGTTCACACATTAAGAAGTTTGCCAGAGTTTCTCAATTCTGTCATAGCTTCTATATCCCTTTAATGAATATTTTCATATTTAAATACATCATATTTGTGCACAAATTACACACATCCATGCTGTCCTTAATAGGACATTAACCTTTTGACCTTCACACAAGAAGTTTGCCAGAGTTTCTCAATTCTGTCAAAAATTATATATCTGTTGGAAGGATTACTTTAATAGTTCAAAGCCTTGTGACCATATGCTACACATCTATGTTGACCTTAATATGACCTTGATCTTTTGACCTTCACAACTTTACTTAAACACTTTGACGTTTTGATTAAGAAGTTTGCCAATGTTTCTCAATACTATCATGACTTCTATCTACCTCGAAGGATTACTTTAACATTTTAATACATCAGACCTGTGCACAGATGTCACACGCTTAATATGACCTTCACCTTCACAAGTTGCTAATACGAATATTTATCACTTGTGGTAAATTAACCCTTAGACTGCTATCTTATTTTTGTTGTCGTCTGCTGTTTATTTTCTATTTTCCATTTTTATCATCAAAACATGCTTTGACAGCACTTTAGAATAATTTACGACATGCTTTGACAGCACTTCAGAATCATTTCCCATTGGAAATGATTCTGAAGTGCTGTCAAACCATGTTTTCATTGAGAAATAAGGCAAGATATACAAGCAACAGCAGATGACAATTGTTGTGAATAGCGGTCTACTACGGGTTAAGTTTTTTTACAGTTTCTCCAATCTCTGGGCAGCATTTGTGTGTTATATTTATCATTTTGTAATACAGTACATGTACTTGTATGCTGCTGGCCCATATATATAATTTTGTGAAATATATTACCAATATTTGGATTGAAGTGACGTTATCAATTTATGGTGTAGATCTGTAAATATTGGTTGTAGATACGAGTGAAATCAAATGGGTAATATAGAATCACTTCAGAGATATTTTTTATTAACCCTTAGATCGCTATCTTAATTTTTTTGTCATCTGCTGTTTATTTTCTATTTTCCATTTTTATCATCAAAAACATGCTTCGACAGCACTTTAATAGAATAATTTACAACATGCTTTGACAATACTTCAGAATCATTTACATTCTGAGTGCTGTCAAGCCATGTTGATATTGAGAAATAAGATAAAATATAAAAGCCACAGCAGACGACAATTGTTGTGAGTAGCGGTCTAAGGGTTAACATATTTCTGTATCAATTGATTTAGCGTGTGTGTACATGTCTACTACCTTGTATTAGCCATTATATAGTTTACAGATGTACAGTGTTCTGTAAAATAGTCAATTGAAGATTGGGTGGAGGGGGTGGGAAGTGGGCAGAGATGACTTGGGGCATCCTGGATCTTGTAATGGAGAGACAGTATCCGGCTATGTAAATGGAGAGACAGTATCTGGCTATGTAAATGGAGAGACAGTATCCGGCTATGTAAATGGAGAGACAGTATCCGGCTATGTAAATGGAGAGACAGACAGTATCCGGCTATGTAAATGGAGAGACAGTATCCGGCTATGTAAATGGAGAATTGCATATCAGGGACCTGTTGCTCAAAACCTCTGTTAGCTTAACAGACTGTTATAAGGATTTAACTTTCTGTTAAGCTAACAGAGGTTTTGAGCAATGTGGTCCCGGCTAGTGTCTTTTTATGTGAAGAATATCAGATGTGGTTTTGCAACAAATAAGAATTCCAAGGTTCGGCTAGGAATTACATGTATCACAATTTCCAAGGCGAGCACAATAAATTTGATTACATATCTGTACCAGCATCAATTCTCAGTACATTCATTTGATAATTTATTTGGTTTCAGTGTATGTTGTCAATGCACAGCTAATTACCTGATTTATGGCACAATTTCTACCCTCTTGCTCAACCTTTAGAAGCTAAAGCCAGTGTTTAGAACTTTATTTATTTACAACAATTACAAACAGTTGCCATAGCACTAAGACAATTTCATTAACGAGCCGTCTCATCAGAATCTACACTTATTGCAAGTAATATTCATATTTTTGAAATAAAAAACACGCCCTTTTCATAAATGAACTAGTCTGAAAATCGTTTTGTAATAATTGCATTGGTTGCAAAATTAACATATCAAATTCCATTCCAGTTACGTAAGAGTGAAAGGGTTATCATAGATGGAGGCGTAAGTGTGGTCCTTAATGTGGGAGGAAACCAGAGTATCCAGAGAAAGCCCACTTTGCCGATCAGGGGCCCGTTTCACTAAACTTTGTACGATAAAATTGTTCTTACGAAGATTTTTATAAATCGGTTTCTGACATTAACGTAGTTACTAATGTTACCATTTTTCCACCCACACGTATATATCATTAATATATTAATTATTATATCATCATCCACAAAATGTTTGCCAGCATCAGCTGTCAATGCAAATGATATTGTTTATTTCAATTTTGCACTTACGAACTTTGCACTTATGTTGAATAGTTCAGGAGAAGTAAATGTTTATAAACACTGGAATAATTATTGATTTCAAGGTATCTGTAAATGTCATGGTTTCTCACTTACCACTGGCAACAACAACACGCATAGCAACAATACAGAATTACATAGCAGAATTGTGGAGTTGTCAAGAATACATGTTAAACGGTTGAATGGATATATTTACCATAATATGGTTTTCACATAATATATGGTTTGTATAAAAAACATTAACCCTTACACTGCTGAATTAAGTGTTGTCGTGTTGTGTTTATTTGGCATTTTTCTGATAAAAAAACCCATAGTTTGACAACACTTTAGAATCATTTCCATTGGAAATGATTCTAAAGTGCTGTCAAACTATGTGTTTCATGAGAAAGAAGATAAAAATAAAATAACAGGAGATTACAGGTTCCCGCATTCTAAAAGTTAAACATGTACACCATACATATATGATGCTATTGTAGACAGAGACGCAATCTGATACCATTATTCAATATCTACTCACACACACCCTGCTGTGGTGGAGATACTGGAATTTCTCACAACCATTCTGTAGCATGTACCATAATATCCCTAAATATTCGGACACCATTTATTCTAAGAAATACATATAAATCTCAGGGCTCCAGATAAGGAATTAGTAATTGAGTATTTTCACTCCATCATATCTGAAGCAATTGGGTATTTCAATATTTTAATTGGGTAAAATAAAATCACACTACTGTTTACACATCAACAGACAGCTTATTGAATAGTTTGCTTCAAAATGAAAACATATCTTGGCATTTCATTAGAATTGTCTCCTTGGAGACAATTCTAATGAAATACCAAAATGTGTTTTCACGGAAAATAAGAAAAATATGCTATATTTGTTTATTGTTTTCTGTAGCATGATAAAGGTACCACAAATTTGTTATTGCTTTTTGATACTCGCTACTTCTGATTTCAATTGGGTATTTACGCAAACACGCAGCTTATCTGGAGCTCTTAATCTGGTTTCCCACAGCAAAGAGTGTCCCAATGTTTATGATGAGTATGGTTGTGCTGGTTTATCGCAGTAACTATACATTTGGATACAATATGTTTTGTGAAACCCCTAGGGTGTCCAAATATACAAGGTTATAATATAAGGCCAATCACCAGTGTCTGACTGAATATAGCTATATTCAGTCAGACACTGGTGATTGGCCAAGCATGCCTGACATGTTCCACGACCATACTAGGTGACACAGATAACTATGTGTATTCATTGATCAGGGCCACGACTGCCATTCAGTCATTATTGTTTGTCCTGGTTTCTTGACTAACGAAAGCACGGCATTTCGTCTCAATTAATCGCATATTGCAATGCTTTCGACAATATCTATTAAATTGATCATTAAATTAAATGCATATGACGTGGATGGAGCAAACAAAATAGTTATAGTTCACATATTGAACATTTTTAATAAAATACTTTCTTCGCTCTTTGGTGCTCGCTCAAAATTGAACTATAACTATTGGCATTACTAAGAAATGACAGTACAGTCAAACCTGTGAATAAAAGCCAGCTAAGAGAAGAGAAAATAAAGCCTTTATTCACAGGTGCTTTTATTCGCAGGGTTATTTATGTGGTAATTCAGTAATTGGGGAAAAAAAAGTGTGACTTCTAAAGACAGGAAATCGCTATTCTGAGGTGGTCTTTAGCACAGGTTCTGTGTCTAAACATTTCAACTCGACACACTATAAAGCAACATTTGCAAACAATGCAGATCCGGGTGAGCCGGCTTGTAATGAGCCGTCTCATCAGGATCTGCAGTATTTGTTAACTTCAATAAATCAATTCTATCAATATATTAATAAATCAATCAATCCTATCAGCAGCCAATCAATCAATCAATCCTCCATTGCAGGCGGACTGTATGTACTACTGGACCCACAGCCAGGCGAGCCCCTCCGTCCAGGATGTCAACCGGCTGCCCCCGATGTGGCCCCCTACCCAGGCCGAGTCGCTCGATACCAAACCCGGCCTCAAATACACAGAAGCAGGTAGGTCGGCAATTACATGATGGTTACTGATGGTGCCCAGAGCTGGGGCCCGTTTCACTAAACTTTGTATGACTAAAATGTTTGTAAGTGCAAATTTAAGATCGTCTGTAACTTTCAATTAATTGATTTAAAATGTACATTTATTGAGCATATGCAGCCTATGCTCAATAAATGTAAATCCAGCAATTGTTTACAAGACAACATTGTTAATGTGAAATTTACAGACTATCATAATTTTGAACTTACAAACATTTTAGTCATACAAAGTTTAGTGAAACGGCCCCTGGGCTGGAAGTCTTGATGAAGACTGCAATTACGCTGTACCCGTCTCATAGTTCTCTATTAGTATTATGTGTGTGGCTTTTGTGTTTTATTTTCTCATTGGTTTCATTCGGCTATTAAGGGAAATTATTTTTAGGTACATATAGCCGCCATTCAGTCCATTTGTCTGTCTTCATCTGTTCGTCTGGCTGGCTGTCCGAGATTTGCGGTAAAGCTTTCGGCTAATTTCTATCTCTGTTACCATAAGTCTGATTGGCTTGAAACATCATACCGGTAATACTTATTTGTCATCTGTATTCTCATTCTGTAGTCCACCCATGTACATTTTTAAGTCATTTTACCTTGACCTTGAGCATAGAGCTCAAGGTCAAGGTAAAATGAGTTAGAAATTTACATTAAAGCTGTTGAGGTGTCCATCCATGAGTGTTACTGTTACTTATTATTGTTTGTTCAGTAGGTTCTGATACATGTATTTAGTTACAATAACGGTCTATGACGCCAAACCTGATAATACTCTTGATTTTCACCAAAAATTGTGTTAATAATTCTGTAAATAGTATACGAAATTGGTCAACTGTTGTCATCATTTCCAGAAATAAAAGTCTTTTCTGTAGATGAGGGATGGATTGTGGCCTAGGGATTCCAATCTGGAGGTCATGGGTTCAAACCTCGCCTTAGGCATCAAAAATACTTTCATAGTATTTCCATCCCATTGGTCTGTCGGATGAGACTTTAAACTGTGGTCCCACCTCAATATGACCCTAGCTGTTGATGGAACGTTACACCCATTCACTTTCACGTTTATTTCTGTAGATGTTGGAAAAAACATGTAAATATTAACATCCGATGCATTCCTTGCTGTACACATGTATGAACTAGCTAAATGGCTATAAGACCACATTCAATCAATTCTTGCAGGAATTGGAGATGAAAATTTATAAAGATGCTATTGTCAGCTCATGAGTTGTGTATGATACTATCATATTACATACATTGAGTATTATTAAGAAGTTGTCACTATGAATTTGCTTGACATTTAAATCTCTGAGTCACAATGTTCACATGGCAAGTTTATTGAGTAATTGAATACGCTGCGTAATGATGTTGCTGGAATATGCTGTTGAATTCTTACACATGGTATCTCTGGTCAGCTCCTCAATACCATCTATTGGACAACAGGGGCCTGTTTCACTAAACTTTGTACGAATAAAATGTTTGTAAGTGCTTAAGACTTATGATAGTCTGTAAATTTCACATTAACAATGTTTTCTTGTAAATAATTATTGTATTTACATTTATTGAGCATAGGCTGCGTATGCAGCCTATGCTCAATAAATGTAAATCCATCAATTGAAATTTACAGACGATCCTAAATTTGCACTTACGAACATTTTAGTCGTACAAAGTTTAGTGAAACGGGCCCAAGTTCTGTCTGTCCATCAAGTTCTATTGACTATAGTTATTGTGGCTGTGACTGGAGAAATGGGGCTTATGGGATTTGTGACCAATGTAGATACAGTTCAGCCTCTGCATCTGCACAGTCTGATCAGGATCTGCACTGTTCACCATTCCATTAATGGAACACCCGACATGCTTCAAACAACCAATGTAGATCGTCATCTGGATACTGGAGTGCACTGTTTGATCGGGAGCTACACTGGTCACAAATCCCAATAGCCCCATTTCTCCAGTCACAGCCACATATATAATAGTAAATAGAACATGTAAGTTATGAAGGAACATTTGTGTCTGTGACTGAAGAAATGGGGTTGATGGGATTTGTGACCAGTGTAGCTCCTGGTCCAATAGCACGCACCTGCAGCATGATAATGATCTATGTGGTTTGTTAGAAGCATGCCAGGTGTTGCATTGACAGCCACTTTGGAAATTGAGTTCGAGCAAACTACAAATTACAGCATACCAAGTACCAGATCAGGATATTAATGTGGCTGCAGTTCATTCCCGTGGGGGGGGGGGGGTGTATATATATTTTGCCTTTTATATCTGAATTTTCTGGTCATCAGTTAAACATTTCAGCATAACACTTGCTCCACAATGAAAATACTTGTTATGAACATGATCAATTAGATCCATATTGTTTGCAAGTGTTGGCATGCATTATAGTTGAAGGGATTAGAACCCTTTGCAGCTCTATATCGTTGGTGGTACATTATGTACCATTCCACATCGCTTGTAGTGTAACCTTATGCTTGTCAATTTGTGCTCGTTATTGTGTTTGCCATGCATCACAAAGTAAGCCTCCAACTGTGTGGGTGTAATAGAATATGTAATTTATGTAGGTTAATATGCACATTACAACAATAATTGCGTATGTCAAGTACTTGTGTATTTTGTAGTTAATGGTTCAGATAATAGACATAATAATGTTGCCGTCTGTGTCAGAAACCACTGGGGCAAGTAGTGCATCATGCTCAGTACAAGGCCCATGTTGCACCAAGTCTGTCTGCTAGGGAACATAGTCCATCATGCTCAGTACATGGCCCATGTTGCACCAGGGTTGTCTGCTAGGGAACATAGTCCATCATGCTCAGTACAGGGCCCATGTTGCACCAGGGTTGTCTGCTAGGGAACATAGTCCATCATGCTCAGTATAGGGCCCATGTTACACCAGGTTTGTCTGCTTGGAACATAGTCCATCATTCTCAGTACAGGGCCCATGTTGCACCAGGGTTGTCTGCTAGGGAACATAGTCCATCATGCTCAGTACAGGGCCCATGTTACACCAGGTTTGTCTGCTAGGGAACATAGTCCATCAGGCTCAGTACAGGGCCCATGTTGCACCAAGTCTGTCTGCTAGGGAACATAGTCCATCATTCTCAGTACAGGGCCCATGTTGCACCAAGTCTGTCTGCTAGGGAACATAGTCCATCATGCTCAGTACATGGCCCATGTTGCACCAGGGTTGTCTGCTAGGGAACATAGTCCATCATGCTCAGTACAGGGCCCATGTTGCACCAGGGTTGTCTGCTAGGGAACATAGTCCATCATGCTCAGTATAGGGCCCATGTTACACCAGGTTTGTCTGCTTGGAACATAGTCCATCATTCTCAGTACAGGGCCCATGTTGCACCAGGTTTGTCTGCTAGGGAACATAGTCCATCATGCTCCGTACAAGGCCCATGTTGCACCAGGTTTGTCTGCTTGGAACATAGTCCATCATGCTCAGTACAGGGCCCATGTTGCACCAGGTTTGTCTGCTTGGAACATAGTCCATCATTCTCAGTACAGGGCCCATGTTCCACCAGGTTTGTCTGCTAGGGAACATAGTCCATCACTCTCAGTATAGGGCCCATGTTACACCAGGTTTGTCTGCTAGGGAACATAGTCCTCATCTCATACAGGCCCATGTTGCACCAGGTTTGACTGCTAGGAACATAGTCCCATCACTCAGTACATGCCCATGTTGCACCAGGTTTGTCTGCTAGGCACATAGTCCGATCATGCTCAGGGCACATGTTGCACAGGTTTGTCTGCTAGGAACTATCCACCATGCTCAGTGAGGGCCCATGTTACACAGGTTTTGTCTGCTAGGGAACATAGTCCATCATTCTCAGTACAGGCCCAAGTTGCACCAGTCTGTCTGCTAGGGAACAGTCATCATGCTCAGTACATGGCCCAGTGCACCAGGGTTGTCATGCTAGGAACATAGTCCATCATGCACGTACAGGGCCCAGTTCACCAGTCTGCTAGGTACATAGTCCATCATGCTCAGTATAGGGCCCATGTACACCAGGTTTTGTCTGCTTGGAACATTAGTCCATCATTCTCAGTACATTGCCCATGTTGCACCAGGTTTGTCTGCTAGGGAACATAGTCCATCAATTCTCAGACATGGCCCAATGTTTACACCAGGGTGTCTGCTAGGGAACATAGTCCATTACATCTCAGTACAGAGCCCTATGTAGCACCAGTCCCTGTCTGCTAGGGAACATAGTCCATCATGCTCATATATGGGCCCAGTTTACACAGTCTCTTGGAACATATCCTCATCTCAGTACATTGGGCCCATGTTGCACCAGGTTTGTCTGCTAGGGAACATAGGGAACATAGTCCCATCATCTCAGTACATGCCCATCAGTGCAGTTTTGCGCCCAGGGTTGTCTGTCTAGACATGGGAACATAGACCATCATGCTCAGTATCAGGGCCCCATGTTTACACCAGGTTTGTCTGCTAGGGAACATAGTCCATCATTCTCAGTACATGCCCATGTTACACCAGGTTTGTCTGCTTATGAACATAGACCACATGCTCAGTACAAGGGCCCAAAGTTGCACAGGTTTGTCTGCTGGAACAGTCCACATCACATACGGCCCATGTTACACCAGGATTTGTTCTGCTAGGGAACATAGTCCATCACTCAGTACATGGCCCATGCATCAGGTTTGTCTGCTAGGGAACATAGTCCATCATGCTCTGTACAATTGGCCCATGTTGCACCAGGTTATGTCTGCTAGGTAACATAGTCCCATCATGCTCAGACATGCCCATTCTCGTACACCAGGTTTGTCTTCTAGAACCATAGTCCATCTGCTCAATATGTCCCGGGTCCCATGTTACACCAGGTTTGTCTGCTAGGACATAGTCCAATCATGCTCAGTATAAGTCCCATGTTACACCAGGTGTCTGCCATTGAACATTAGTCCAATCATACTCAGTACATCTTGCCCATGTTGGCACCAGGGTTTGTCTGCTAGGGAACATATAGTCCATCATTCTCAGTACATGGCCCATGTTACACCAGTTTTGTCTGCTAGGGAACATAGTCCATCATGCTCAGTACAGGGCCCATGTTACACCAGGTTTGTCTGCTAGGGAACATAGTCCATCATGCTCAGTACAGGGCCCATGTTACACCAGGTTTGTCTGCTAGGGAACATAGTCCATCATGCTCAGTACAAGGCCCATGTTACACCAGGTTTGTCTGCTAGGGAACATAGTCCATCATGCTCCGTACAAGGCCCATGTTGCACCAGGTTTGTCTGCTTGGAACATAGTCCATCATTCTCAGTACAGGGCCCATGTTGCACCAGGTTTGTCTGCTAGGGAACATAGTCCATCATTCTCAGTACATGGCCCATGTTGCACCAGGTTTGTCTGCTAGGGAACATAGTCCATCATGCTCAGTACAGGGCCCATGTTGCACCAGGTTTGTCTGCTTGGAACATAGTCCATCATTCTCAGTACAGGGCCCATGTTACACCAGGTTTGTCTGCTAGGGAACATAGTCCATCATGCTCAGTACAGGGCCCATGTTGCATCAGGTTTGTCTGCTAGGGAACATAGTCCATCATGCTCTGTACAAGGCCCATGTTGCACCAGGTTTGTCTGCTTGGAACATAGTCCATCATGCTCAGTACAGGGCCCATGTTACACCAGGTTTGTCTGCTAGGGAACATAGTCCATCATGCTCAGTACAGGGCCCATGTTGCACCAGGTTTGTCTGCTAGGGAACATAGTCCATCATGCTCCGTACAAGGCCCATGTTGCACCAGGTTTTTCTGCTTGGAACATAGTCCATCATTCTCAGTACAGGGCCCATGTTGCACCAGGTTTGTCTGCTAGGGAACATAGTCCATCATGCTCCGTACAAGGCCCATGTTGCACCAGGTTTGTCTGCTTGGAACATAGTCCATCATGCTCAGTACATGGCCCATGTTGCACCAGGTTTGTCTGCTAGGGAACATAGTCCATCATGCTCAGTACATAGAAAACCATGTTATACCAGGTTTGTCTGCTAGGGAACATAGTCCTATCATGCCACATCAGTACAGGGCCCATGTTACACCAGGAGTTTTGTCTGCTAGGAACATAGTCCCATCATGCCACATACAAAGGGCCCATGTTTACCATCACAGGGTTTCTGCCCTAGGAACCCATGTTCCATCAACCATAGGTTTCCCAATCATGCTCAGGGAACAGGGCCCACGTACACCAGGTTTGTCTGCAAGGGAACATAGTCCATCATGCTCATACACAGGGCCCATGTTACAACCATAGCCATAGTCAGTCATGCCAGTAGAACATAGTCCCATTCACCATAGGGACCATCATGCTCATGTACCAGGCTGACATGTTGCAGTACACCCAGTACACCAGTTTGTCTCTAGGGAACATAGAAATCATCAGCTCAGTACAGGCACATGTTGCACCAGGTTTGTCTGCTAGGGAACATAGTCCATCATGGTTATGCAGCCTATGCTCAATAAATGTAAATGCAATAATTGTTTACAATAAAACATTATTAATCTGAAATTTACTGACTATATATATATCATAATTTTGCACTTACAAACATGTTTGCCGTACGAAGTTTAGTGAACCGGCCCCCGGATCTTTTGGTTGAGGTCCGTCCAATCTCTATATGACCTTGGCTATTGGTGATATGTTGACCTCTTTCACTATTCCCCGTCCCTATATCATGTATATGACCTTAGCTGTTGCTGGGACGTTAAAAACCCATCCATTTTTTCGTTCACAATTCCACTTGAAAACTACTATTGTGTATTGCTAGCTCAGTTAGTCTTGTGTGGTCTGGACATCACACCGGTGGGAAAACACAACATTATGAGCGTTGTGGATGGACCTGAGACCCTGTCATATTGCAGTGTACCCATGTACATGGGTCATGCCAGTTAAAGGTACATACCCACTCAGTAGGCACAAAATGTTCTTTATAGCAGAGACATCATCTGAAACATTTTCTGGCAAAACAAACATTCATTCACCATTACCCCACGTATTGATCGGCATTATGATACATTTTTTTATCCGACGTAAATTTCCACACTGATATCAGGGGCGATAACTGTATTTCCTTAAAATGTTAACGGATATTACTATTTATTCTCTGTATTTATTTTTTGATGTGCGATGATCATACTTTATAATCTGTCGAAAATATTATTTTTTCAGACGACTCATTTAATTAGTATAAATAATTAAAAAATATCATGCCTCATTTGCATATGAAAATAGCCTGATACCACGCGAGTCACTATCAGTAAAATAAATATTACTAAATGATTATATCTGTATAGTGGACACTTGTAATTTTTAGAACTGGTGGAATAGTGACACAAGTATACACTTATTTAATTCCTGTAAAGAACATGTTGTGCCTACTGAATGGGCATGTACCATTAACTTACATATACAGTAGGTTAAATGGACAGCATTGTAACCTCTCTAAACCTGACACCCACATAGGTTCCTCTGTGACATAGGCATGTGTACATCAATACATGTTTGTGTACTTTGCAATCAAGAAAAGACGCTATTACCAGAGACAAATGACACATAAACTGCTACAATGTTTCAAAATTAATGACACATAAAATGTTTCATTGCATTATCTTCCGGGTATTAAACTTCTTACGACTAAAATGTTTGTAAGTGCAAAATTAGGATCGTCTGGAAATTTCAACTGATGTATTTACATTTATTGAGCATAGGCTGCATATGCAGCCTATGCTCAATAAATGTAAATCCATTAAATGTTTACAAGAAAACATTTACAAACTATCATAATTTTGTATTTACGAACATTTTAGTCGTACAAAGTTTAGTGAAACGGGCCCCAGTTCTATTGTACGGTACTGTAAAAAGTAACAGCCATGCTGTACTGTTGCACTACGGAGAACGAATTGTTAATTCGTGGGAACAAATTGTTATATCGTGGGAATTAATTGTTAATTCGAGGGAACGAATTGTTAAATTGAGGAAACGAATTGTCATTTTGTGGGAACGAATTGTTATATTGTGGGAACGAATTGTTAATTCTAGGGAAAGAATTGTTAATTCTAGGGAAAGAATTGTTAAATTGAGGGAACAAATTGTTATTTTGTGGGAACGAATTAATAAAAACAATCCATGTCCTCTGTTGTACACATTGTATGGGGTCTGTTATACTGACATATTTGTACTGTTGTTAGTTTCTTTATACTCCGCTTTTACCTGGCCAAACGTTTATGCAAATGGGGTGTGAAACCCCATATTTAGTCATATTTAATCGTATCATATTCTGTCCCTTTCATCCGTGATTGTGAGGTTTCAGTTTACGAACATTCAGGCTAGATGGAGCATGACTGACAGTGAGAGTTTTATGGCCAGTCACTCTTGGAAAGGTCATTTGGTCATCTGCACACAACAAATCAAAAGGTGTTGGCCACACAAGAAATACTGTGTCAAGGTTAATCAATTATTTTGCTTTTGCATCTTATTAAATACAAATTTGATAGTCTTTACACTCATTACTACTCTATACTCCGATGGTTGACCATCTTTAGGTGCATGATCACGTGGTTACAAGAACAAAAGTGTTGAAATCTTTCATAATTGATATTTTCCTTAATATGCAATGGATTTTGATGAAATATGGCGCAGCAAACGTGTCTTTATGGGCTGCATTTCGTCGTCACGGGAGTTTGGCACATACATGTACTTATGTCGATTCTTCGCAAAAACGACAAAAGTTTAGGCCGAAGTACAGATACCACCAAATGCAGCTTAACAAGACGTGTTTGATGCGTCAAATTTCATAAAAAAGTTTCAGTACTTGTTGTGGTTGTTGTAACCACGTGATCATGCACCTAAAGATGGTCAACCATCGGAGTGTAGAGTAGTAATGAGTGTAAAGACTATCAAATTTGTATTTAATAAGATTAATACACTGTGAACATGCAAACATAATGCCTCAAGTTTGCACCCATCATTAGACTTTACACATGCACAAATGGACATGGAAATTGTATCGAGGCAAACAGCACCAACCCTCTTCCACAGGTGGAACACTCGCACCTGTGACACAAAAAAATGCGCATTACAAAAATCCATTACCCCACCCACTCATTCAGTACTATCTACTATTATAGAAGATAGTACTGTTTGAGACCAAGTGGGTGGGGTAATGGATATTTTGTAATGGGCATTTTGTTTGTGTCACAGGTGCGAGTCTTCCACCTGTGGAAGAGGGTTGGTGCTGTTTGCCTCGATACAATTTCCATGTCCATTTGTGCATGTGTAAAGTCTAATGATGGGTGCAAACTTGAGGCATTGTGTTTGCATGTTCACAGTGTATTAATTGTAATGCTAACCATCACACAGGTAAATATGAAGTGTCAACTCGAGGTATTTAACGCCAATGTGGCCACTCTTGTCTTGCTCCATGGACCTGACATATTTCACATTAACCCTTACACCACTATCTTAATTTTTTGTCGTCTGCTGTTTATTTTCTATTTTCCATTTTTATCATCAAAAACATGCTTCGACAGCATTTTAGAATAATTTACAACATGCTTTGACAGCACTTCAGAATCATTTCCAACGGAAATGATTCTGAAGTGCTGTCAAACCATGTTTTTATTGAGAAATAAGGCAAGATATAAAAAGCAACAGCAGACGACAATTGTTGTGTGTCGGTCTAAGGTAAAATAATGTCTTTTATGATAAACTGGTTCGTCTTTGATTTGCAGAATAATCTTGTATTATTTCTCCAAAAGAAAGCAAAGAATTTAAGCTTTTTTTAAGAAAATTCTCTCTATGATGATTCTAAAGAACTTTAGCAGTGTGGATGTTTGAGAGGAAAATATAAAAATACAGCGAAATGTACGCTTATCTCGTGCTCCGTATTACGGGTTTAAATCTGTATTTAATTAAAGTTTGTTTTGACTTGGACCGACTCAGGTGAAGTAATGACACAATTTTCTAGTTGGTTAACTATAAGGTAAAAGGTTAAGCATTCTTGTGTTGGCGTTGTTTGTGCACCGGTAATAATACGACAGTCAATCTGTGTGGAGATGGTAGATGTATGGACAGAAATAGGAGATGATATTGTGAGCGTACACCATTAAGATGGATAATTAAATAGGGCTCGAGGACAAAAAATGGATTTTTTGTGGAAACTAATATTTTATATATCTATTGGATAGTATGTCTTTTTTGTGATGTTTGTAAACAAGGAATTTCAGTAATACAATGTAGTGCCAAATATTGGCAAAAATTTAATTTGTTCCGAAATATTTGCGGTCATTTAACCCTTCCACCCCTAAATAATAACTGGAATGGATTTTGATATGTTAATTTTGCATGCAATCCAATTGTCACAAAATTATTTTAAATTATTTTATGACTTAGTCCATTTATGAAATTTATTTTTCTTGTAAAACATATGAAAATTACTTGCAAAAAGTGCAGATCCACATGAGCCGGCTCGTCACGAGCCGGCTCATCTGGATTCTACACTGTTTGCAAAGACCGCTATAAAGGGTTAATATTAAGTTTTGTTTGGAAATTCTTTAGGCATTCTGAAAATATTTTGTGAAAATCCTCCTGATAGAGGTATCGTATTGTCATACAGAATATTAATTTTTATCCCGTCAACACAGTGCGTATATGCCGTGAAACACGGTGCCGTGAAACATTTTTGATAAACTGTCAATACGACCTAATCACTGCGTATGAATATGGGGTTATTTTTTTTGCATTTAAAAGCCATTTGTAGGTGTTGACGGGATACATAGAATAGTAGGTTAGTGCTGTGAATGGGAAAAATATCGGGCGCGGCACGGAAACGGGATGTGCTCGGCAGAGCCTTGCCCATCCCGTTTCCTAAGCATTGCCAGATATTTTTTCTCATTCAGGGCACTAACCTACTATTCTCTATATTAGTTGTTGCCTCAGGTGACTTTCAAAGGTTGTGTTAATGTTGTGAACCATATGAAAGCACTGTGAAGAATTAGTGACAGGATTATTAATGGAAACATTAGTTTACATTAGAATCATGACACCTACAAGGTATGCTACTAGTTGAAGTTGAAAAATGCAAAGTACAGACATGGTCGAGCTGCAACACTTATATACGGTTTATATTTGATTGTTAAATCGTTGTCTATATCAGTTATGTGCTGCACGATAAAAGTATTAACATTATGTAAATATGTGTAACGGGATAATTATTATGAAGGGAATCCTTGTGTTTCCAGCATTATGTAGTGTTTTATTTAGCTAGTTTTATTACATGGATATTGACAACTTCTCAAGTTCCCTGTAGTACTCTATAATGATTTGAATGTTTAAATGTCATAAAACAACACAAACAGTATCTGAATACGTATCCAAGCTAGATCGTTGAAAGATCTTGGGATTTACATCGTCATTCCGAGTGTGTTAGCTCCGGGAGTATGTGTGAGAACCCTGCTTGTGACTGTCAGCGTATACCAGCAGACATGCATCTCGGCTACCGCCATTACAAGGAGATAGATGGGGCGACGTCGGCCAGACTTGGGGACTTGGACGCAGACTCCATGGAGTCGCTGCGGAGGTTTGAGTACATGTACTACTCAGCCACCAGTGTGGAGCACCCTGCTAGTGAGACCGGGTCCATAGATAGCGGCACTGTTGTAACAGGACCGGACACTGACGGTAAATCAGAGAATTATCGTCAGTTAACCCTTTCCCTGATAGAGACGACTTTTGACGCCTCTGCAGAAGATGTCTTTTGAAAACATTGTGGGAAAAGGAGAAATTGCTTGTAACAAGCAATTTTTCCTTTTCCCACAATGTTTTCTACTCTATCAGATAATTTAACCATCATTTCATCCAGCATTTGATTCTTTTATTCAGATGTTTTCGATTTGGATGAGTCGAAATATCGCAAAACAGGGAAAGGGTTATATGCGTCCTAATTTGGGTCAGTGTGTCTGATTTTTAGCCAATCGCAACTCTATATTTTGTTGCTACTGATTTAAAAATTATGTTGTTGAAACACTGAGCTATTTTTTTATGTCAACAAGTTTGTACAAGATTCTTCATCATCATATAACTTTAATATTACTTGATGGATTGCTTCAATATTTGGACACTTGATACATGTAAGTATTTCGAACACACTCATGCCACCATTAACATGACCTTGACCTTTTTTACCATTACATTGTTGCAGAAACACTTAGCCATTTTACGTAAAAAAGTTTGTTCCAGTTTCTTTATCATCATATAACTTTAATATTACTTTATACATGTGAGCATTTGGAACACACTTATGCCCCCATTAACTTGACCATGACCTTTTTTTGACCTTCACATGGTTGTTGAAACACTGAGCCATTTTTATATGTCAAAAAGTTTGTACAAGTTTCTTCATCATCATATAACTTTAATATTACATGATGGATTGTTTCAATATTTGGACATTTGATACATGTAAGCATTTGGAATACACTCATGCTGCCGTTAACATGACCGTGACCTTTTTCGTGCCCATGATCATGTTGTGGTCAAATGCCTCTGCAGGCGCGACACTGCTTCTATGGCGGAATTCTTGTATTCTGTTCCATATTATACTTGCACTAATTATTGCACCGAGAAGCACTGGTATGGGCCATGCTACCTTCCAATTATTATACTATCTTGACTGAATGTGCAATTAGTGGAATGCCAAGGTTAATGAAATTTTAATTGGATATTTTACCCAGAATAGCAACCTAGATAAACTATGTTGATAGCTTTCACAAGTGGATGCAAGATTCTTTGTATTAGAGAGGCCAGTTTGTTGGACAGACATCTCCACATCACTTCCTTTGTTGGCTGAGACTGAATATGTGGCTGTGACTGGAAACATTGGGCTTTATAGGATTCGTGACCAGTGTAGCTCCTGATTAAATAGCACACTCCGGTAGCCTGATAACGATCTATATTGCTTGTTGCTATAGCAGCACGGGTGTTCCATTGATGGTATGATGAGCAATGCAGATCCTGATCGCACAGGCTGATCTGGATCTACACTGGATGCAAAACCAATAAGCCCCATTTCTCCAGTCAAAGCCACATACTTATTGTGTGAGGAATGTGACATGGATGTTGACTCCAGTGAGGGGGGACATTTTGTGATTTACATTCAAATATTATAATCCACATGTTGCTGGGTTACTATTCTTCTTATGTGAGGATAGAGAAGATTCTGTGTTTCAAAAACAAATTTGTGGCTGTGACTAGAGAAATGGGGCTTGGTGGATTTGTGACCAGTGTAACACATGATCCAATAGCACCCTCATGTAACCGGATAACGATGGTTCAAATGAATGGTACTACAGTGGAACCTCTCTAAACCGGACACCAATAAACATATGTGATCATAATTTTTATCAGTTTTATCGGTTTCTTAGTCATTTATCTCCGGTGATAATGCATGTTCGTGATTGCATAGCACAGAGCTATGGCTTGGAATAATCAAATATCTGTGACAGGAGAAAATGGGGTATTTGGGTTTTGCGACAAGTGTAGATCCAGATCAGCCTGTGCATCCGCAGTCTACTCAGGATATGCCATTCCATCAATGCAACACCCGTCTTGCTATTAACTCTTTGCATGCTAGCGGCGAAAATAGTTTTATTTCTCTCTGTAAATATGTCTTGAACTTTCATTAGAATTGTGTCCTCCGGACACAATTCTAATGAAATTCCAAGACATATTCATGACATTTATAAGGAGAAATAAAAGAAAATATAATGAATTGTCATCTGCTATTTTTTAACTATTTATAGCCCACAAATGTCCCAGCATGCAGAGTTAATAAGAAATATATATCCTTATCAGGCTACAGGAGTGTGGTATTTGATGGCGAGCTACACTGCCATGGTTACAAATCACAGTTCTCCAGTCACAGCCATGTATGTTATTTTGTAGTGAAACAGAGCTCCAGATAAGGTGCGTGTTGGCATATTTTACGCACTTATTTTAGCAGAATATGCATTGATTATTAAAAGTAGGAGTACAAAATACTCACAGCAATGCGAAATTGTGTATCGATTTTCAAATTGAGTGAAAATACTGTATTAAAGTTGAAAATTTACTCACCTAGTTGAGCCGCTAAAAGCTTTTTGCAGCTCAAATACCGTTTCCTTTTTGCAGCTCAAATAAGTGAATTTTTTAATTTGTTTTTTTTTTATCATTTGTTCCCTATTTAATAAGGAAGAAAATCATTTGTAAAAGTAAAATATGCATTGAATTTGATATCTGCGGGTATAATACTCTTTAGATACAAATCGTATCTGGAGCACTGTTGAAATGAAGAAAAGAAGTTAATTGGTTAAAAAAAATGATTGTTTTCTGCCAGATTATTGTAGGTCTGTAAACAAGGTCTCTATGCTGTTCATATTTTGGATGAATATGTTATCGCCATTTCATGATTGATTGGCACACAAGCTATATACAAATAGTAGACCATTGTAGATGTTGTCTGAGCTCTAAATGGGCAATTTAAATTCTCAATATCAACATTATCATATGATTTGCGAAACATTTCACCAATAGCACCCATTTGAAAAGGAAGAGCTGTGAACAAACTTGTGGTTTTTGAAACGTTTGAATGGGCTATTTAACTGGCAAACTTAATTAATGTTCTTTGAAATGAAAGAATGAAAATATTTAAATTTGCTGCCCAACCTATGTTTGGAATTGTTCATGGCATATGTCATACACGGTTTATTATGGTGCTTTAGCCCTACATAATTATTCCAATTCATACTGAGGCTACACAGTGTTTCATTCGGAAAATAAAAATGATTCTCTTAATTATGCACGGAATTGTATGTTGTTACCACTCATTTGAACCGTCTCACCGAGACGGTTCAAATGAGTGGTTACAACATACACATATATACTTTTGAATAAATATAAAAAAAATAGCAAAACTCATCTCAAGTTATGCATACCGTTACCCCATATATGGATTTTCAGAATGAAATAGGAGGTTATGCTGTTGCATCTGGAACAGTAAGCATTTGCTGGCTATTCTTTTTTTCCATTTCTTTGTCTGTGGCATCTTCAGTCCCATCTGCATAGCCCATATATGCATAGAAATTACTTCTTTTGGCAAACAAATTGAAGAAGTTTTGAAGGTTTATGAAACAATTATTTCCATGCAAACAACATATCTATTTATTTATTGATTTAAAAAAAAAGAGAAGCAACATATTGAGAACATTATTACATTTCATTATTACACTCGTTGAACATTCTGGTTCTATGTGTATAAGCAGTAGCATGATTGTAAATAGTACAACAACGGATGGGTGTTCATGTATACAACAGAACATCAAAATGTTCGTGTTGATGGTGATATAGGAATGATAGCCAATGACTGGAAAATTAATGTAGCTTCATATTTGGTCTACAATCACGCTTAGATAATTCATCATAATGATACAATGTAATCCAAGCTCAGAATCATGTTTCCTGTCCAGATAGGTAATTGCTTTTCTGTGGCAAGGGTACCTGGCACTAGATCAGGATCTTTGGATTCAGTGAGTACTGAACTTGCAATTTAGTGCATACTGGTTCTACCCACTCACCTGTCTGTATATGAACTTTCTGTTGCACAGACATTTAACCCAAATCAAACAATGAATGAATGAAAGAATCAATCAATCAATCAATCAATCAATCAATATTCATACCCAAGCCACTGAATTAGAAAATACCCTTGATCAGTAGCCTATTTCACCAACATTGCAAAGTATACTTTTCTAGCAAAGTATACATGTACTTTGAGGGAGAAATTTTCAAATTTAGAATAAATTTATTAATTTTTATTATACTAAATTTATTACCTTATCACAGCCATTTTGGCTGTGATAATGTAATAAATTCAGTATAATAATTCTGCATACTTTTAATCATCAAATATATGCAGTCGTTAGTTCTATATGAAATAATGCATTTCAGGAAAAATAAATGATTACTCCCTCAAAGTATACTTTGCTAGAAAAGTATACTTTGCAATGTTGGTGAAATTGGCTACAGGCTGTTGTCGGCAGCCAGTTGTATCGAGAAGTTTTGTCAAATATTGATGATGTTTGCTATATCTGACATCAAATTGAATTTGTTAGTTTCTGTGTCATGTGTGTGAAGATGGTTAACCATTTTCAGACTGAATGAAGATACAATTTTTCTGACTGAAACGTTGAAGTATGTTCATTTTTCCGCACAGCAGTATAATTTGTGACCACTCATTTGAACCGTCTCCCTCTCCGAGACGGTTCAAATGAGTGGTAACAACATATTCTTTCATCTTTCTAGTATAGTGAACATTGTGTTGTGTTTATTTTGTTTCTATGGTCTCATTTGTGTTGCCTGTCGGGTGGAAATTTACTTACTTGTGAGAGGTTTCCTCCTCCCTCCACCCAAAGCAAAATAAATACGTTCATAGTACTTAGGTTTCCCACTAGTCTTTTGGATAAGCCTTTAACCCTTACAATGCTGAATTAATTTGTGTCGTCTGCTCAATATTTTTTATTTTTCTCATCAAAAACTTGGTTTGGCAGCACTTTAGAATCATTTCCAATGGAAATGATTCTAAAATGCTGCCAAACCATGTTTTTACTGAGAGAAAAGACAAAATATGAATTATCAGCAGACGACTATTTTCGGTTCCCGCATTGTAAGGATTAAACCGAGGTGTCGCCTCTATTATGACCTTAGCTGTTGCTGGGATTTTAAACCCATTCACGTCTCATTTTCACAAACACCCAAACAGTGTAGACCCTAAACAGCACAGGATGTTCTGGGTCTACCCTTGTCATAATCGCGTTGGCACATCAAACAGATTGTCAGTCGCTTCCTGTTCACCTACATGTACGAGGCAATGTAAAAAATGTCAGGTGACATTCCATAGTGACGTTATACATCGTTGTAATTGGGCCAGACCTGCAGGCAACAATTTGTCCTCGTAGTCATTAATTTGAGCAAGTCCATTATTATTCAATGAACTCAACTAATACAGCATAATTGGTTGGAAATTATGTATACAATTAACCAGTCAGTAACTTCACTCAAATCAGAACAGTGGCAAGGTGTGTTTCAATTATTTGGATGGTTGAACTGACGACCTTTGGTATTGAAGTCCAAAGTTATACCATTATGCTATCAACCCATCCCTTGGTGTTTATAACAACCAACTGAGATTGATACGGCAGCCCTGGGGCCCGTTTCAGTAAACTTTGTAAGACTAAACTGTTCGTAAGTGCAAACTTATGATAGTCTGTAAATTCCACGTTAACACTATTTTCTTGTAAACAATTATTGGATTTACATTATTGAGCATAGGCTGCATATGCAGCCTATGCTCAATAAATGTAAATCCATCAATTGAAATTTTCTGACGAGCCTAAATATACACTTACGAACATTTTAGTCGTACAAAGTTTAGTGAAACGGGCTCCTGGACCTGAACATACAACTTTCTGCAGAGCGCATTCTCCAAATTCAGACTCTAAATCACATAGTTTGCATTATTTCGAAAATGAGAAATAAGCCATGTCTTGACAAGTCACTTAGTAGTCATACATGTATAACAGAAGATGAACATAAAATGCTGCTGTAGCAATTGTAAGTTGTATTTCGTTTCAGTATTTGCAACATCGGCAGAAATTATACAGCTGAAAAGCCAATGCTTTGCTTAATACTGACCTTTCGCAGTGTAGTAACACAAACATGATAATATACCAGTCTAATAAATATGTACATGGGATCACGACAGCGCTGCTAGTTGATCAGTATAGGTTCAATGCATCATGCTATGCTTATGCATTCTGAATGTCACATTTATGTTGATTTAATATGATATTTATTAAACTCGCTATGCCTCGTTTCTAATGATTCAGTTAACTTGTTTAATAAATATTGTACAGTGAAACCTCTCTAAACCTGACACCCTCCCAGGGTATCCGGCTTAGAGAGGTTTCACTGTAAATCTGGCATTTGATCATTCTGAGCCATAGTTGTGTGCTATGCGATCACGAACAGACATTATCACCTAAGATAAAAGACCAAGAAACGCATCAAAAACAAGATCACTTGTGTTTCCTTGGTGTCCGGTTTAGAGAGGTTCCACTGTACTATATAATCACTTTTGTATGATGCTCTAGTTATTTATAAAACATGGATTATACAGGACAATAAGCAAGTGGTTGGGGGCAATGCTTACACTCATGCCTAGGAAATGTCGGTAAAGTGATAGAGAATAGTAGGTTAGTGCCGTGAATGGGAAATTTTTCACATTCACGGCACTAACCTACTATTCTATTTATCCCGTCAACATTACAAATAGCAGCCGCATCCTCAAAATCGGAGAATCGACTAGTATGACAACCACACACATTCATACGCAGTGATTAGGTCGTATTGACAGGATATCAAAAATGTTTCACGGCAACGTGTTTCACGGCACATACGCACTGTGTTGTAATTTTGGTATTACGTCATCCAATTGATCTTCATACCCGGACAGTGTTTTTGTCTGACGGCATATTTTGTTGAGGCATTTACCGGTTATTACCCTGTCATGATGTTACTCCAGAAAGCCGTCACCTCACTGTTATCCCGACAATATGGGTGGCTGAAATTTACTTTGAAACATGAAAATCTATCTATTGTCGCAAGGCTGTCAGTTTTGACTAAGTAGTTCAGTGCTGTCTGTACCAGTTATCCATTAAACGCCATAACATTCCATCTACACCTTCACATAGTGTTAAAATAGGCTGATTGGAATTTCATATATTTTATCGTGTCAAGATGACAAATTGACTTTTGTAATCATTTTACACACTGTGAATGAACATCAAATATTGGCTCAAGGGCCAAGTGCTATATGTTATATAGGTGTCAACTGGAATTAAAAATGCACTATTTCTAGTTTATTTGGCACAAACAAATCTACACACTGGACTGCTAGCCCAGCCATTCTTCAGGTTTTGCTATATATGTGGCTGTGAATTCAGGCTTTTGGCATTTCTGACCAGTAGCCTATTTCATCAACATTGCAAAGTATACTTTAGTAGCAAAGTATACTTTGAGGGAGAAATTTTCTTTTTTTTTTTAAATTTATAAATTTTTATTATACGGAATTTATTACATTATCACAGCCATTTAATGGCTGTGATAATGTAATAAATTCAGTATAATAATTCTGCATACTTTTAATCATGAAATATATGCATTTGTTAGTTCTATGTGAAATTATGTATTTCAGGAAAAATAAATGATTACTCCCTCAAAGTATACTTTGGTAGTAAAGTATACTTTGCAATGTTGATGAAATAGGCTACAGGGTAGCTCCCCAGCTGCTAGCACACTCCTGTAGCCTGCTACGGATCAAGATAGTTTGTTGGAAGTGTGGTGGGCTTAAATGTGTAAATAGTAAACAGTGTAGGCCCAGATCAGACTGCGCATCTGCGCAGTCTGATCTGTGTTTACACTGTTTGCAAAGGTCATACACCTCATTTCTCCAAGTACAGCGACCTGTTTATTGCAACTCTCTCAACCTATTCTCTATGAACATGTTTCAGTTTAACATGAGGATTTTCATGTACTAATTAATGTAGCCTTTCGGATGACACTTGAAACCCAGGTCCCGTCTCTGTATGTCCTTAACTGTTGCTGGGACGTTAAACCCATTCACTTTCACATTTATCATTGCATGTGCTAATCAATAATGAAATGTCTTCAACTGAGACTTAATTTCAAATTGTATGATTATTTAAAATCATCTGTGTTTTTTGTGCATCACGGGATGGTCATTTTGTGAATGAAGGCGTATTGTTCGAAATAAGGTTATAATGAACGGTGTATTCGGAGTTGTGTGTTGGCCTATTAGTTGTATGTTGCAGGGGATGTTGGTCAGGTTGTTTAGAATACTGTTAACTCTTTGCATGCTAGCGGTGAAAATATCCGCCAAACAAATTAGGAGTATATTTTTTATTTCTCTCTGTAAATATGTCTTGGAATTTCATTATAATGGAGTCCTCATGACTCGATTCTAATGAAATTCCAAGACATATTCATGATATTTACAAGGAGAAATAAAAGAAAATATGATGGAATTTTTGTCCGCTAGTTTTGAACTATTTATAGCCCACAAGTTTCCCAGCATGCAAGTAGTTAATGCTGGTTATGAACAGGATTACATCTGTTGTTCAATGTTTGACTCATATTACCTGATCATGTCAATAGAGTGGGAATGTATTGAACATTTGTATTGTATTGATAATATTGAGATGTATGTATACAATCACTGACAGAGAGGGTTAAGTCGGCTCAATTAGGAATTTATTGAATAAAGGGTGACAATCTGAGATCATTGGGTTGACCTTATATTTCATTACTGGCTAGAGGATGGGAGGAGGGAGGTATTGCATGTCCAAGCCGAGCTCCAGATAAGCTTTGTGTCTAAAGAGTATTGTACCCCCTGATTTCCAATTAAATGCGTATTTTATTTTTACAAATGGATTATTGGTTTTCTTCATTATGAAATATGGAGCAAATGATCAAAACATAAACAAATTTAACCCTTCACTTATTTGAATGTTTTATTACTTATTTATACTGTAATACAGTTGAAAGTGTTTGCTTTTTGCAGCTCAACAAAGTAAATTTCAACTTTATTAAAATATTTTCATTTGAAACTCGATGTGTATTTTCACATTGCTGCGAGTATTTTGTACTCCCACATTTGATAATCAATGCATATTCAGCTAAAATAAGTGTGTAAAATACGCCAATATGCACCATATCTGGAGATCTGTCCAACATTGAATCCATCATTAAAAGGATTCATATTTCAGCAGTGAATCTTACTGGGATTTACACTTTGGGCCAAGCAGGATGCTAAATTTAGTGTGTGTGACAATTAGGATAAGGGTACATTCTGTGTTGAGAGATTTTAACATAATTTCTTTCCTAATTCGCATTGCACCAACTAATATTATACCATAGGTGTATTCTCATCTGTATATGACATTGCTGTTGAATGGATGTTAAACCCCAATCAATCAATTCATTTCTGTTCAGTGTCCTTTTAAGCACATACTTGTGCAGCCCAGTAACGTATTTCACCAAAATTGCTAAGCATACTTATCTAGCTAAGTATACTTTGAGGGAGTAATTATTTACTTTTCCCGAAATGCACTATTTCATATAGAACTAACGACTGCATATATTTGATTTTATTTAAAAGTATGCAGAATTATTATATTGAATTTATTACATTATCACAGCCAAACTGGGCATCAGCATCAAAATCACGTAAACGTTAACAGTTTTTGGTCAACATCTTCAATAATATTTTGTCTATGTGACCTGGTTTTGCATTTTATTTTACAATATCATCCGCCAGATCTATATATCGCAAACCACCATGAAAAACATAATTGTATCCCCTCTCTAATGGGTCAAGTATTTCAGTTTCAAATAGTTTTCACAAAATGTATTGTATCTGATGGAAGAAATATCCATCATATATACAATACATCAACTCCAGTTGGTGTGACAGTTTATCATACTGTAATGGATCTTCTCCAAGGTTAATATGATAGCAGCTTTGGTGTCTTGTAATTTATGTTGTTGGTGCTGGACCATAGCTCCAGATAAGCTGCGTATGTGCTTAAATACCCAATTAAAATTGCCAAAAAACCCAATTGAAATCAGAAGTAGTGAATATAAAAAAGCAATAAAAATGTTGTGGTCTGTTTATTATGTTGCAAAAAACAATAAACAGACCACAAATATAGCATTTGTTTTTTATTATACCCCCACAAACAAAGTTTGAGGGGGTATTCGTGTGCCGACAGGCCACATTTCTAGTTTTCCATGAAAACGCATCTTGGTATTTCATTAGAATTGTCTCCAAGTAATGAAATGCCAATACATGTTTTAATTTCAAAGCAAACTGTTCAATAATTGCTGTCTGTTGATGTGTAAACAGTAGTGTGATTTTATTTTACCCAATTTAAATACTGATATACCCAATTGCTTCAGAAATGATGGGAGTGACAATACTCAATTACTATTCCTTATCTGGAGCCCTGCCCTGGACACGAACTTCATCATATGCAATTGAGCCAATACTAGAAGTTTTGACTGGTGAAAATGATCTTGTTATGCCCCCCATTTGGGTTGAGTCGGAAGGCATATGATTTTGTACCTAAGAGCATGTGCAATATCTCGTGGAAAATATTTACAAAATTTGCGATATTTTCCGTAAATGACATCGAAAGATGACAAAATTTTCATAGCAAATGAGCCAATACTAGAAGTTTTTCGACTGGTGAAAATGATCTTGTTATGCCCTCCATTTGGGTTGAGTCATTTGCTATGAAAGTTTTGTCATCTTTCGATGTCATTTACAGAAAATATCACATTTTCTGTAAACATGTTTCATGAAAAATCGCACATGTTCTTAGGTACTAAATCGCATGGCGTGTCTCATATATTTATTGTTTGGGCTGTGTCTGTGTATCCGTCCGCCCGAGCTTACAAATGGATACATATGTGGCTAGGAGAACAATAGGTTATGTAATATTCTATTGTACCGTGATATTATGTGGCTAAAAATGGGTTTATGTGGCTACAGAACTATAGGGATGAACAAAGGATTTGTAGGAACATCCCCGTCCATGTGTCCATGGGTCCGGTTAATAAGTTTGCCGGGTTCTCCAATCTGTCACCGCGGGGGCATTCGTGTGTTGGCAGGCCACATTTTCTTGCTATTAACCCATTCCATTCGGATACACCTTTATGGGTATGAAATTTTTAAAATATTTAATTTTTAGCTCGACTATTCGAAGAATAAGTAGAGCTTATGTTGTCACCCCGGCGTCGGCGTCACCGTCACGCCTTGGTTAAGGTTTTTAGTCAACCTTGTATATGGAATACTACTGGCCCTACACCCACCATACTTGGACAACTTCATCTCCTAGTGATGTACATCAATAACCCCTGATCTATATTTGACCTTGACCTACATTTCCTCTTGAATTACTTAGTTAATTCCCCTTGGTTAAGGTTTTTAATCAACCTTGGTTAAGTTTTTTAGTCAAGCTTGTATATGCAATACTACTGGCCCTATACCCACCATACTTGGACAACTTCATCTCCTAGTGATGTACATCAATAACCCCTCATCTATATTTGACCTTCACCTACATTTCCTCTTGAATTACTTACTTAATTCCCCTTGATTAACGTTTTTAGTCAAGCTTGGTTAAGGTTTTTAGTCAAGCTGGTACATGGAATACTATTGTGCATACAGACACCATACTTGGACAACCTTTTCTCATAGGGATGTACATCAATAACCCCTGATCTATATTTGACCTTGACCTACATTTCATCTTCAATTACTTAGTTAATTTCCCCATGGTTATGGTTTTTAGTCAAGCTTGTATATGGAATACTACTGGCCCTACACCCACCATACTTGGACAACTTCATCTCCTAGTGATGTGCATCAATAACCCATGACCTATATTTGACCTTCACCTACATTTCCTCTTGAATTACTTACTTAATTCCCCTTGGTTAAGGTTTTTAGTCAACCTTGGTTAAGGTTTTTAATCAAGCTTGTACATGGAATACTATTGTGCATCCAGACACCATACTTGGATAACTTTTTCTCATAGGGATGTACATCAATAACCCCTGACCTTTATTTTACCTTCACCTACATTTAACCTTGAATTACTTAGTTAATGTTTATAGTCAAGCTTGTATATGGAATACTCCTGGGCCTACAGAAACCATACTTGGAAAACTTCATCTCCTAGTGATGTACATCAATAACCCCTGACCTATATCTGACATTGACCTACATTTAACCTTGAATTACTTACTTAATTTCCCTTGGTTAAGGTTTTTAGTCAACCTTGGTTAAGGTTTTTATGCAGGCCGCAGCCACCTTCTTTGTCAAGCTATGTGTACATCGACAACCCTTGTAGTCGAGCTATGCTGTTCTCCTACAGCTCATGTTAATTTTTATTATTTCTCAATGAAAATATATGTTGTGACCACTCATTTGAACCGTCTCGCTGAGACGGTTCAAATGGTGGTCACGACATATATTTCTGAGCTCATATAAATATAATATTTAGGATTTTCCACAAACAAAATGGTGACGGTATCCTAAGCATAAAAAGGGTTAAAAAAACATTAAACTCTTCAATAAATCAATATATCAATCAAATTGTGTATACAGTAATAACCTTAAATATTAGGACACACTTTATTCAGAGCAACCTCAAATAATGTATGGTTTTCCCACAACAAAGAGAGGGTGTCACAATGGTTAGGGTTAGTATTGTTGTGATGAGGTGGCATTAAATTACGATGTATTAGGGTTTCCAAAAGCAAATTGTATCCGAATATCAAATGTGTCCCGAGTATAAATTTTATTTTTATGGCTATTGTGGCAAATTATATATTCATATTTCTCCAATTTACAATTGCTGCACAATTAGAAAATGCAATAAAAAGTGAAATGTTTTGTATTTCAGATCACCAATCGGCTATGGTAGAACTGCGGCATGAATATAACGAGGAAGTCGACAAACTGCAGGTATATACATGGTGATAATTCCAGCACAAAAATATTTACACAATTCCTTAACATTTGATTGGCCCGTAGCCAAGTCTCTGTCCAAGATTTATATCCCAGTAAACTCCCACGCCGAACTACTTTCCGTAACCGTGAGGCGCAGTTAAAATAATTCTTAAGAAAGCGGAAAATAAACACATTTTCTTGATGAATTTATTTCAAATGCTGGAATTATAAGGAATGAATGGCCTTTTTGTGGAATTTATCGGGGATATAAACTTGGAAAAGACGCGGGAATACTGGACGAGGCCTTAAAAAATTACTATTTTCGAAAAAAAAGTCAAAAAAAAAAAGTACTTGTGTGCACAGACAGAGCGACACATATTATACAACAGTGTCAACCATTGTTATTCAATTCCTGTGTGTCTAACTCATGTGTTCATGGAAAATCAGAGGGTCCGTCTGAACATCTAATATTCAAGACTTGCCCATTGTTGGCAATAAAATAGTGTTTTGTCACGTTCGACATTGCAAAAAACAAAAAGTAATAGTTATTTGTGACGCAAACGTATGGTCTACAAGTATAACAATTAATTGTTATCGAAATGTAGTTCAAATTCAAGGTAGTTGATTGTCAAGTTGGTGAACATGGTGCATTTTGATTTTAAGTGTGTAAAGTCACACCATATTGTCTACCAACTTGATAACCCCAGTCATATTGTTGCTTTGAACACTGATAAGTTTGCTAGGAAATACTCAAGACAGCATACAGCCAGTATGTATTAGCTTTGCATTGGCCAAATACGTACTGACAGAGCTCCAGATAAGTTTTGTATCTACAGAGTATTATACCCCCAGATTCAATGCGTATTTTACTTTTACAATTGTATTATTGATTTTCTTCCTTACTAAATATGGAACACATGATAAGAAATAAAACAAATTTAAAAATTCACTTATTTGCTTTTTGCAGCTCAACTAAGTAAATTTTCAACTTTATTACAGTATTTTCACTACTAAATTGGAAAATCAATGCGTATTTTCACATTGCTGTGAGTATTTTGTACTCCCACTTTTGATAATCAATGCGTATTCTGCTAAAATAAGTGCGTAAAATATGCCAATACGCAACTTATCTGGAGCTCTGTGCTGACTAATAACATATTGGCATTGATCTGATATTCTTCATATCTGGGTTACAACAAATGAAAAGCTGATGGTTCATTGGCCAACTGATATCACATGGCGTTACCGAATCACGGCAGTGGAATGATGTCGCAGAAACAAGCCAGTGTTCTTTTCAAAGAAAACCACGTCATAATTGCTCTTTCAGTAGCCTAAGATGTTACCTGATGAATAGAATACCTTACTAGTAAGTGTATTTTGATACCAAGTTTATCAGGCTCGGAAACGTTAGGAATTACAATTTTCGAAAAAAAATCCCCAAAAAAAAAGAAATCTTTTTTTTTTCTCGAAAATTGTAATTTTTTATCACAAATAAATAATTTTTCACAAATAAATAATATTTTCCTATGCATTTCCTAGCCTTACAATAGCCTGGTATTCTCTATGTATGTCGGCAGATAGAGCATCGTCGCTTCCTCGACAGGGCACGGCAGGAATACGAGACACGACTCCAGCAGGCCGTGGAGAAAATAGCTCTCCTCCACAAGGAGGTAGAAAAGTACAAATGTTTGGCAGGAATTGAGAAACTTACACAGGCAGCTTTGTCAGGTATATATATGCACTTATGTGGCCCGCTACAAGAACAGGGCTTTGACCATTGTAGCTCCTGATCATATAGCACACTAATGCACAGTCTGGTGTAGATTTGAAGTATTTTGCCAAACGCAACAGGAATATGTTCACATCTCGATGGTTCCATACATTTTTATCACACCCACTTGCAGTCAGCGTGATCCGGCATTTGTGTTCAGAATTTTTAAGTACCAAATATCACCACAAGGTCAATTGACTTGAAATTTCACATACCTCTTTATCATCATCCTTAGTTTCATTCTATAGCCCACTCATGTGGTCTCCAAGCCCATGGTCAAGGTCAAATTACTGTGAAATTTGCGTTAATTTATTTTTTTGTAAAATCTGTGTTAAAGCTTTCAAGTACCCAATATCTCCACAAGCCTAAGTCCAATTGACTTGAACCTTCACATACTTATTTAGCACTATTCATTCTATAGCCCACCCATGCAGGCCCCGCCAAGGTCAACATCAAATTACTCTGAAATTTGCACAAAAGTTTTCATAAAATCTGCGTTAATAAGTTTTTAGGTACCCAATATTTCCACAATCCGACTCTAACTACATACATACATACATACATATTGGGACTATCCAATACCCCGGCGGCCGTGATATGTATATATTCTATGGCTGTAACTATTGTTAAATGTGTAGTCAAATGCTTTGGGTCTTTCTAGTAATTTTTGTATATGGTGAACTTGCTTATATAATTTCTTAATAGAGGAATGAACTGTAATCAAACTACATGTACTATAATATTTAACCCTGTCGGCACTACAGGTCTGTATAGTGGTATTGGCAAATAGTGTAGATCCAGATGAGCCGGCTCGTGATGAGCTGGCTCATCAGGATCTGCACTCTTTGCAAGTAATTTTCACATTTTTTGAGAACAAAAACACCCCCTTTTCATAAATGGACTAGTCTGAAAATCATTTTCTGACGATTGGATTGGTCCGGAAATTAACATCCATTCCAGTTACTTAGGGGTGAAAGGGTTAAACGACTATCATATTTGATGTGGTTGTAGATGCAGATGCTGCGCGTGTCGAGGCTGGCCTACTAGACCACCACCACTTACTCTTGCTAAACAGCTGTTCCGGGGACCACTCGCTCGACGAATCTCACTCGGCTAACACATCATTCAGCGATATATCTACACCATCAGAGGTGTGCGCGGATGGATTGGAGGAGCCTGGTGTGCCCCCACCGCCTCCCCCACCCCCTCCACCCGGGTTCTCAGAAGGCGGTGGTCCACCACCCCCGCCCCCAGCCCCACCTCCATTTGGCTCAGCTATAAATAGAAGAGGTAAGATTAATAGAATCTCTGTCTGGGTTAGGAGTGGGTGGCAGGTGGGAGCATGTGATCGGTAATTTAACGATCAGGGTTTATCCTTACCGGAATTCCGACAAGAGACGTTGTTTGGCCCTCACATACATCTTTGGCATTTTGTGTGTGACAGTTGAATCTGGTTATATCCCTTATGTGAGTATTACGATTATTCGTAATCCTATTTTAGGGGAAGGGGCCAAGTGGCTTTGGTGTGGTATGGACCTTGCACCAGGTCAGGTTATTCTAATTTCAGGGCTGAATGTATTTTTTCTCGATGTAAATATTCCGGATGCAGCAGGTTAAAATGGGATCGAACCCGTTTGCCCGGCCTTACATGACCTTAGCTGTTGATAGGCCATTAAACACCAATAAACAAACAAACATTGACTGGGTTAGGAACGGTCAAACTGGGGAAATGAGGCTGACGGCATGCAAACAGTGTAGGCCCAGATCAGCCTGCGCGGATGCGGAGGCTGATCTGGGCCTACACTGTTTGCAGAGCCTGCACTGTTTGGTGGCAATGAGTGAAAACCCTAACGTGCTTCTAACTAGGGGTCTAGCTCCTTATCAGGCCACATGACATGGCATGCAGCCTATGCTCAATAAATGTAAATCCATCAATTGAAATTTCCACACGATACTAAATTTGCTCTTACGAACATTTTAGTCGTACAAAGTTTAGTGAAACGGCCCCCCGGATCTCTATAAATAGATTTGCAAAGAGAAAAAAGTAGCTACGATCCCTCATTACAATTCTAGCTTGGCACTACTGGTAATCGCAGTAGCCATTTGGCTACAAAAATTGCCATTTGGCTACTAATATTTCAGAAATGGACATTTCGGCTATTAAAATATTATTAAGAAATTATACAAAAATAGTATTGTCTTTTTACGTGTCATCAGTTCATTTTGGCTACTACAAGTAATTCTAAATCTAAAATACTACAGTGGAACTGCTAAACCGGACACCCTAAGGACTCCATTGTGTCTAATTTAGATGGGTTTCAATGTAATGTCATTGTCAGGTATGTTCATAACAGAAAATGACAGAAAATGGCCATCAAGTGCTTGATTACAGTGGAACCTCTCTAAACCGGACACCCTGGGGACATCCCAGGGTGTCCGATTTAGAGAGGTTCCACTGTCGTGCCAACCGAGCTGAATGTTCCTGTATTGCCTTGCAGAGTCGATGAAGCCTGTTGTCAACCCGCGTTCACCGATGAAGCCATTGTTCTGGCAGAGAATCCAGGTGCATGATGTGAAAACTCCCAGACATAAGGAGTAAGTAATCGCAGGCACAACCACAGGCACTACTGTCTGTTCCATGTGTTGCTGCCGACGAACATTTGGCAATTAAACACATTGCATTAAAAAATATTTAAATGCAAGTACTTTTTCATCTTAACAAAACGGTCAGCTTTCATCAGATAATGTTTTTTGGGGAGCGTGACTTTTTTGTTATTGCTTACATTTAAATATATTTTTGATTTAATGTGTTTAACCCTTTAAACACTACAGCCCTCTGTAGTGGTGTTTGCAAACAGTGCAGATCCAGATGAGCCGGCTCGTAACGAGCCGTCTCATCAGGATCTGCACTTTTTGCAAGTAATTTTCATATTTCTTTTAATAGATAAAAAAAAACACTCCGTTTTCATAGATGGACTTGTCTGAAAATCATTCTGTGACGATTGGATTGGTCGGAAAATTAACATGTGAACATCATTCAAGTTACTTGGAGGTGAAAAGGTTAATAGACAGCTGAGTGATGCTGAAGGTATTGGCTTGGAAAAATAAATAATAGTGCTTACTATTCCATCGGCTGTCGGGGTTATACGTGAGCCCCTGCTCACTTGCTGTAGTTTAAGAAGCAATTTGACGCCAAACAGACAAATCCCACCAAGTCTAACATAAAAAATGCCCTGGGAAGGGGAGTTACTCCTGAGATCCCATGTTCCTATTCATAAGTTCTGGTTAATTGCAATAAATGTTCTTTTGCCATGTACATTCAACTTATCATTCAGGTTTCACATTCTATTTAAAGCTCCTCAAACAGGATAATTAATTTAATGTATCATGTGTCACTGTACTGTACTGTACTGTACTGTACTGTACTGTACTGTACTGTACTGTGCACTGCACTGCACTGCACTGCTACTGCTACTGCTACTGCTACTGCTACTGCTACTGCTACTGCTACTGCTACTGCTACTGCACTGCTACTGCACTGCACTGCACTGCACTGCTACTGCTACTGCTACTGCACTGCTACTGCACTGCACTGCACTGCACTGCACTGCACTGCACTGTACTGTACTGTACTGTACAGCACTGCACTGTACTGTACTGCACTGCACTGTACTACATTTTCTTATGGTAAAAACATGTAATATATGTTATATACCAGAATAAAATATATTGTGTTGTATTGTATGTACTAACATGATGTATTAAAAATCATATTACACTAATGTGGTAATATGCCAATGAGGCTGCCACAGAAACATGTTACGTGGTCAATGTATGATACTGTGCCCATGCAATGAAAAAATCTTAACAATTTTGATGATTTATTAAATGTGTTTACTAATTTCATATTTGTTTAACCCTTAGCCTGCTACTCACAACAATTGTTGTCTGCTGTTGCTTTTATATCTTGCCTTATTTCTCAATAGAAACATGGAATAGAAGCACTTCAGAATCATTTCCAATCTCAGTAAAAACATGGTTTGACAGCACTTCAGAATCATTTCCAATGGAAATGATTCTGAAGTGCTGTCAAACCATGTTTTTATTGAGAAATAAGGCAAGATATAAAAGCAACAGCAGACGACAATTGTTGTGAGTAGCTGTCTAAGGGTTAAACAAGTTGACTGATTTCATATGAAATTGGAAATTATTCTGAATTGCTGTCAAAGCATGTTGTAAATTGTTCTAAAGTGCTGTCAAAGCATGTTGTAAATTGTTCTAAAAGCATGTTGTAAATTGTTCTAAAGTGCTGTCAAAGCCTGTTTTTGATGAAAAAAAATGTAAAATAGAAAATAAACAGCACGACGACAAAAAATTAAGATAGCAGTGTAAGGGTTAAAAAATACCACATTAAATAATCACTCGTGTACGATCCACTATCTATCACAGGTACTTCGATTCACACCTGATCTGGGAGGAGGTGAAGGAGGAAGAGGTAAACGTCGCAGAGCTCGAGGAACTCTTCTCCAAGTCGGTCACTGAACCGTCGCGTCGATTTAGTCCCCTAAAACACAAGGCAAAGGTGAAACAGGTCGCCAAGGTTATAGCCCCGAAAAGGTCACAGACGATAGGGATTTTGTTATCTAGTCTACGTATGGATATGTCTGATATAGAACATGGTGAGTGGTGGCCAGTTTTGTATGCGTGGATATGACTGGTATTTTTGGTCTACGTGCACACTCCTGTAGCTTGATAAGGATCTATACTGTTTACTGACAACATGATTGGGTGTTTCAGTGATTGAATTGCGAACATTGCATGCCCTGATCAGACTGATCTTGGTCTACACTGATCACAATGATCATAAGCCCCCTTTCACCAGTCATGATCATATTTAACATTGTGTGGGATCATGTGTTTCCGAACGGCGTGACGTCATGTTCTTTAGATGTGTTTACAGTATATTTCCTTTAATATCTTTCTAATGGAATGACATATTTTTATCAAATATACCGCAGCAAATGCGGTACACGTTGTCCTTTATTGTATAGGCGGTTTTAATCTCATACTTTCGTCGTTTTGACGAAGAATCTGTTACGGTAAATGTAAATAAAAACTAGAGCATGTGAATGTAAGAAATCAATTCTTTGTGAAACTTATCAGTTATTGATAGTACCTTTCAGAGCACCCATAAAACACATATGCCATCGTATTTGGTACGCTACATATTGCCAGAACCCTTCCGTTTATTTTAAAGAAAATCTGCTGTAAAAATGACGTCACAGGTTACGTCACGTCGGAAAATTGGGTTCGGAAAACCACGTGATCTCACACCTTGTTTAAGTAACTACAAGCATACAACTTGTAATCAGTAGCCTATTTCATCAACATTGCAAAGTATACTTTACTAGCAAAGTATACTTTGAGGGAGTAATCATTTATTTTTCCTGAAATGCATTATTTCATATAGAACTAACAAATGCATATATTTCATGATTAAAAGTATGCAGAATTATTATACTGAATTTATTACATTATCACAGCCAAATTGGCTGTGATAATGTAATAAATTCAGTATAATAAAAATTAATAAATTTATCATAAAATTGAAAAAATTTCGCTCAAAATATACTTTGCTACTAAAGTATACTTTGCAATGTTGGTGAAATAGGCTACTGATCATCTGAAAGAAAGTTCACAGATTTTGATTTTTATGAACTTATATTATTTATTATACCATGAGTCATGCAGCTTCTGCCTGTTCCGGCCATAGATTTTGTGTTAAAAATTGCTCGTAATATTAGTGGAAATGTGAATCAGATTTACTTAATTTACTTGTTTATCATCATCCATATTTCCCATGTTTGGTGGTCTATATTTTTGCAAATTTTATTTGCAAATTTTGCAATAATGTTTTCACTTAACTCCTCAGGCAGGTCACTATGACTATTGTGAATATGTCGCTGAGTAAATGTACACCCTGATTTGACTGCACAGATGCTGGGGCTTATCATGGTCTATACAGATCAGGTAATACACTCATAGTTCATAATGTCAGCTTTGTAAGTGTTTTGGGTTTTCGCCTCACATTCTATATGATGATTTATGTGATTTGAGAACATGTATTCCTTTTATTTTCAGCAATATTACAATATGACACGTCCATACTAAATGAAGAAAAGTTTCGCCAAATATATGAAAACGTAAGTGCCTACAATTGGTTTATTATGCAATGCCATTGCCTACATATACACACATGTCAACATCAATTGATCATTCGGGTGTAGTAAGAGAACCTGGTATCATATTACGATCTTGTGATTGAATTTGCAGTTTCGCTAATTACTGTCTTGTTCTACTCGGGCACTCGTTTCCACATAAACATTCTTGACCAATATGTGGCTGTGACTGGAGAAATGGGGCTTATGGTTGGTTTTGCGACCAGTGTAGATCCAGATCAGCCTGTGCATCCGCACAGGCTGATCAGGATCTGCACTGTTCGCCATTCCATCAATTAACACCAGTCACGCAACAGAACTACTATGTTCACACATGCCATAAACCCCATCATTTCTCCAGTCACGGCCACATTTCAGATCTGCACCGGAATTTATATTATTACCATAATTAAGCCACAGTGTGTGATGCATAACTGAAAATAATCCTAAAAACATGTCTCGACTTCAAATTCCAATTGGCTGGATATTTCAATGTGTTGTTGAAGACATTTCCATTCTATCATACGGTACTACATGTGGATGGATGGAAGCCTAAACGGGCATATCGGGATTGTTTGAAAAAATACTATAAAACATAAAAACGTGTTTTCATCATGGCCCTGTGTAAAGTGGTTTAATTGAAGATATGTGACGATACTAGTCCTAGTATCGTCATATATCTTCAATTAAACCACTTTACACAGGGCCAGGATGAATGAAAACACATTTTTATTTGTTATGGTATTTTTTTTTTTTAATCCTGATATGCATGCCCCTTTAAACATTAATTGATAGTTCTGTGTATTTATTTACTGCATCTGCACAGTCTGATTAGGATCTGCACTGTTCAGCATTCCGTCAATGAAATGCCCGTCCTGCTTCTAACAAGCAATAAAGTGTGTGTGCTATTTGATCAGGATCTACACTGGTCACAAATACCATAAGCTCCATTTCTCCAGTCACGGCCACAATTGATGAATGTATTTTCAGCGAGGGACCGATGAGGAGGTGAAGAAAATTAAAGATCATTTAAAGAAACATCCAGACATTTGTCTCGATAAACCTGATCAGTAAGTGCTTACACTATAGATGGTTTGTGTTTGACTATTGTGGTTCCATTGTTAACCCTTAGAATGCGGGAACCGAAAATAGTCGTCTGCTGATCATTCATATTTTGTCTTTTCTCTCAGTAAAAACATGGTTTGGCAGCATTTTAGAATCATTTCCATTGGAAATGATTCTAAAGTGCTGCCAAACCAAGTTTTTGATGAGAAAAATGGAAAAATAAAAAATATTCAGCAGACGACACAAATTAATTCAGCATTGTAAGGGTTAAATATTGGGACCTTGTAACACTGTTGAACTAACCTCATATAAGATGGGACAGTGATTACTGTCTGTTTCACAAAACCTGCCAAATTTTATGGATATATAAATAATGCAAAAACAATATTTTTTTCCATAAGGCCTATCAAAAAAAATTGTTTGTTTCGGGGCACCCGACCCTACCTGCTATTTTATTAACATAATGTGCCGACCCTATTTTTTTTTCCACATTTCAGAAGAAGAAAAAAAGTTTGTTCATTTTTATCCCTCTCCTTGTGACTTTTGTCTCGCAAAATATCATGCAACTTTACACTCGCGACCGTCTTACGACTCTAGGTGCGGCGAAAACGAAGCGCCGGGACAAGCATTGCGGTAACTGCAGAGGTTATCCGAATATACAATTGTGTCCGGTGATTTCGCGCGTCCGGTGATTTCGCGCACCTCTTTAATTCGCATTGTCAACCTCTCGCATTGTCAACTTCTGACGATATTTGGCCAGTCTAAGTATATTTGGTGAGTACAAGTTTTTTGTGTCAGTTTTACTCTTCGTATCTGAATACATGCATACGTTTTATTTCTCAAAAACAATCACATTTTGCAGAAGACATCGTCTGTCAATACCATGTTTACTTCTGTTTTGTGAATGAAATAGTTGGCCCCGGATCGAGTATATTAAAACATACAAATGACGTCATTGGGGAAACTACTACAACATTTTCAATGTATGGAAGCCCAAATTTGTTTGAATATATTGTATTTTGAGTACTTGCATTAATCTGGGTATTAATCTACGCTGGATGTGTTATACTGTCATTAATTTGTTCCCTGACTGTAATTTATCACATGCTGACTTATTGACCCCCTTCCCTGAACGTAGAAATGACAGTCATGTTGGCGTGTATTGGCCACCATAGACAAATATAATTAACTGACGTTACTAAAATCGCACTGCGCAAGTACACGGGACATCCAGATTTTCGGGAAATACCCAACGTGAGTTCACAAATAGCGGCCGTTTACATTGATGCACTTTGTTTTATTGCATGATATTTCGTAGAAATACGGCGAAATGGCGAGTTATGCATATAAAGTTGTAGGTCTGAATATGCGATATTTATAGACCGGTTACTTTATTGTTTCCTTAACTGCGCGAAATCACCGGACACCATCGTAAGCCTACAATCAACAACAACAACAACAACATAAATTGCCGATTGACACGATGGCTGGAGTTTTCGTCCACAGGGCTACTAAAATTCCATTGTATTCAATCTGTATAGATAGAGTCTGTTATACAACATGAATTCAAGTGGGTGGGGGATATTCAACATTGCCTGTGGTTTCATCTAGTGGGACTCGCATCTTGTTACGTATAAATATAGATGCCAACATTCTCCAGAAAGACGAACATTTGACATTTTCCCTATAGCTAGTTCATCAGTGTTTGCGGACATGATACCATTGTATTGCGAGCAGTGCTCACGTATAGAAATCAGGCATCAAATCAGGATTATTCTGATTTCAGGGCTGAATATATAGTTTTCTTATTGTAAATATTCAGTTCTGATTTTGGGATTTTCCCCCCATTTGTACAGGCAATATATGGGATTTAGTACTAAACCCATTGACCCGGCCTCAAATGACCTTAGCTGTTGAACGGCCGTTAAACAACAACAAACAAACAAACACATGTGCATCAGTGTCTTCGGCATTAAACCATGGATTAAGTTTTGGGTCAAGTCTTATTTATTCTCAACACTAATTCATGTGCATTTACAGATCGCTTTTGGGTTTGAATTAAGCACTACAATTGATAATTTTTGATATAATATATTATATTCCATACAGGAGTCAGCATGTACAGTTTCATGTGCATTCTGTGTGTACTTTTGATGCAAAATATCCACCAGAATATACATGTTGTATTTAACGATTTACAGCTTCATTTATAAAAAAAAAAATAAAAAAAAATGCCTACCTACGGATTTTGAGCCCGTTATAAATTTTATCAAAATTTAAAGGATGAGCCTTCTTTTTATTTCGTGAATTTTTTTTTTCAAATATTGATTTTATTAAAGGTACATGCCACTCAGTAGACACAAAATGTTCTTTATAGGTATTAAATAAGTGTATAATTGTGTCACTATTCCACCGGTTCTAAAAATTACAAGTACCCGCTATACAGACATAATCATTTAGTAAGGAAACACGGTTATCACCCCTGATATCTGTGTGGGAAGTTACGTCTGATATAAAATGTCAATAATCAATCAATACGTGGGGTACGGAAGGCCTCGTCCAGTATTCCCGCGACTTTTCCAAGTTTATATCCCCGATAAATTCCACAAAAAGGCCATTCATTCCTTATAGTTCCAGCATTTGAAATAAATTCATCAAGAAAATGTGTTTATTTTCCGTTTTCTTAAGAATTATTTTAACTGCGCCTGACGGTTATGGAAAGTAGTTCGGCATGGAGTTATACTGGGATATTAATTCTGGACAGAGATTTGCTACGGACCAATCAAATGTTAGGGAATTGTGTAAATATTTTTGTGCTGGAATTATTGGGGAATGAATGTTTATTTTGCCAGAAAATGTCTCGGATGATGTCTCTGATATAAAGAACATTTTGTGCCTACTGAGTGGGCATGTACCTGTATGAAAAATTGTTTTGTTTATGCGAATTTAACATGGGGGGGAGGAGGAGGTAAAGCAGCTGGGGGAGGAGTCTAAAATCGAAAATAAATAGAAATTGACTCCGAAACCAGGCTAGATAGCTTCGAAATGATCTAACAAAGAACGCTAAAGTTAAATTTTGAAAATTGGTATACTATTTCTGAAATTAGAAAAATTTCCCCATGTTGACATAGGGGTTTAACATAGGGAAATAGGTAATAACATCAATATTGGACCAAATTTCACGCAATATAAAGAAGGCTCACTCTTAAATTTTGATATAAATTGAATATTATCGAAAACAATATTGTTTTTGCATTGTTTATATACATGTATCCGTAAAATTTGGGCAGGTTTCGTGAAACAGACAGCAGTCAAATCATATAAATGAAGGTAGTGACCAATAATATTTGAAAAAATAAGAATATGAAAAAAAGTTCATCAATTGCTTGCAGTGATCTGTGCATCTGCGGGATATTTAATTCTGCCCTTACCTACAGATGTTCTCTCCAGTGGCTCATCTGTCGGCCGTTTCACTAAACTTCGTACGACTAAAATGTACGTAAGTGCAAATTTAGGATCGTCTGGAAATTTCAATTGATGGATTTACATTTATTGAGCATAGGCTGCATATGCAGCCTATGCTCAATAAATGTAAATCCAATAATTGTTTACAAGAAAACTATGTTAATGTGAAATTTACAGACTATCATAATTTTGCACTTATTAACATTTCAGTCGTACAAAGTTTAGTGATACGGACCCCTGTAATGATATAGTAGTGAACATAACTCCATGAAATGGATCATTTTTATGCATATAGTGTTTCGGCTGTGTGTCCGTCCGTGTGTGTCCATGTGTCCGGTTAACAAGCCTGCTTGAGTTTCTCCAATATGGCTCCCCGAGGCATTTGTGAGCCGACAGGCCGCATTTTCTTGTGCTCATTGTTAACACATTCAGCGCTGCAGAACACAATTCCAGTATTTACAAACAGTGTATAGATCTAGATGATGCGAGCCGCATCATCTAGATCTACACTGTTCGTAAATATGTTCTGAAGTTTTTATAAAATTATCCATTGTCCATTAACCCTTTTTACACCACAGGCCTGTATAGTGGTATTGGCAAATAGTGTAAATCCAGATGAGCCGGCTCGTGACGAGCCATCTCATCAGGATCTGCACTTTTTGCAAGTAATTTTCATATTTTTGAAAACAAAAACACACTCTTTTCATAAATGGACTAGTCTGAAAATCATTTTGTGACGATTCGATTGGGTGCAAAATTAACATCTCAAAATCCATTCCAGTTACTTAGGGGTGAAAGGGTTAACAGAAACCTCTCATGTAATCAATCCAGTTCCTTAGCAGTAGAAGAGTTGAATGTGAATACTCCTTTATTAGGTAACCTGCCCTGTATTGACCAAATACATACTGACTGATAACATATTGTTCTATCAGGCATTGGCCTGATACAAACATCCGGGTTACAACAAAGTGAAAACTGATGTTCCATTGGTCGGATGACATCACGTGACGTTACCGAATGATGTCAATGTAATGACACAACGTAAACAAGTCCGCATTCTGTCCATAGATAACGACGTCCTCTGTGATCATTTTCGAGTATAAAATATAGTAAATATACTACCAGGCTAGTGTCTTTTGATATCAAGTTTATTAGGCTCGGCTCGGAAACGGTAGGAATTTGTCGGCAAGCCTCGGAATTCCTACGTGTTTCCTAGCCTTGCCTGATAAACTTGATATCAAAACACTAGCCTGGTATTCTCTATATCACAATCTATCCATCTGTGTTCCAGGTTCCTGTATGACCTGTCCCTGATCCCGGACTACGCAGAGAGGATCTTCTGTTTCATCTTCCAGCAGGCCTTCCAGGAGAGCATTTCTGTGATAGAGAGCAAGATGACCAACCTCCGCATGACTTGTCAGGTCCGTCCGTGCTGTAGTCGTCCCATGTTGCAGATATTTAATGATATTTTGATCAAATTTAATTATGCAGAAGTTTGTATGACAATTTTATGACAATATGTGATATGTTGATCAAACTTAACTTTGTGAAAGTTTTCAGAGGTAATTACATTTATATGTGGCTGTGACTGGAAAAATGGGGCTTATGTGTTTTGCGACCAGTTTATATCCAGATCAGCCTGTGCATCTACACAGCCTGATCAGGACCTACACTGTTTGCCATTTCATCAATTAACACCCATCATGCTTTTAACAAGTAATTATCATTATCAGGCTACAGGAATGTGCTGTGAGGCCTGGCTCGATTGCTTGGAATTCATCTAAGAAAACAAAAATAAAATTTTGAAAATCCGTTCACTATTTCTGAAATTAGAAAATAATCCCAACATGGGTAAATTGTTTTTCGCAATAAATTCAATATTGGACCAATTTCGCGAAATTAAAAGAAGCTCATTCTTAAATTTGTATAAAATTTAATATTAAAATTAATTAAAAAAAATAATTGCATTGTTTAAAGAGCCATACAATTTGTGCAGGTTTAGTGAAACAGACAGTAGTTGGTAGGAACCCGAACCTTCATTTAACCCAATCTCTCTCGCTGCAGAGTTTGCTGACCAGTGTCCATATCAAGAGGATCCTGGGATTGGTGCTGGCCCTCGGCAACTACATGAATGGTGGTACGTTCTCAAATTTCCTTGTCATTGTCAAACATCCGTTGTATATTATAGGAATGAATGGCCTTTTTGTGGAATTTATCGGGGTATAAACTTGGAAAAGTCGCGGAAATACTGGACGAAGGCCGGAAGGCCTCGTCCAGTATTCCCACGACTTTTCCAAGTTTATATCCCCGATAAATTCCACAGAAAGGCCATTCATTCCTTATAATTCCAGCATTTGAAATAAATTCATCAAGCAAATGTGTTTATTTTCCGTTTTCTTAAGAATTATTTTAACTGCGCCTCACGGTTACGGAAAGTAGATCGGCGTGGGAGTTTACTGGTATGTAAATTTTGGACAGAGACTTGCTACAGGCCAATCAAATGTTAGGGAATTGTGTAAATATTTTTGTGCTGGAATTATTGTTACATGACTGCCATTGTTTGACACCGGTCACAGCCGTGTTCAAACGTACAGCGCGTGCTGTTTGACCATGGCTGTAGACAATGCTCATTGCGGGGCCACGCCAACATGTACGTAATGCATGTGTCTCATGACGTTGCTAAAACGCACCATTACGTCACCAGACCAATTCATAACGGTCGCACTCCAATTGCGGCCCCGGAATATGCATTTGTAAATCAGCTGTAAATCAGCTGTTTGAATGGAACGGGTTATCAAAGTACCGACAATACTGCATATATGCTCAAATTGCATAATATTTCCGATGGAAATGTAACAATAACGTTCGACCATGTTCAGCCGTGGGTAAACGTTGCCGTGGCACTCGGGAACTGTTTGAACCTACGGCCTTGGGGTTCAAACAGTTCCCTCGTGTCACGGCAAACGTTTACCCACGGCTGGACATTGTCGAACCTTATAATGCTGTATGTTTTGGGACTTATTTCACTACACTCTGCTGTACATTTAAAAGAACTGAACAGCATCAGACAAGTCCGCACCACGTTGCATTAACCCTTGCACTGCTATACTATTTTGTCATCTGCTGTTTATTTTCTATTTTCCGTTTTTATCACCAAAAACATGCTTTGACCGCACTTTAGAATAATTTCCGACATGCTTTGACAGCACTTTAGAATCATTTCCATTGGAAATGATTCTAAAGTGATGTCAAACCATGTTTTTATTGAGATATAAGGTTAGATATAAAGCAACAGCAGACGACAATTGTTGTGTGTAGCGGTCTAAGGGTTAAGTCTTGCAATAAAATAAAATCCCATAGATTTATATTGTATTTCCAATGTTCATTTTCTAGTTCTGTTAACGTGTCTGTAGTTAACAGTAATGTAGTACAGATGATGGAGGTTTTATAGAATCTTATTTTTCGTAGATGACGATGTTAACTTCTCTCTCAAAATTGGGTGGGTGGAAGGTGGGTGCAAGCGATGGGTAATTTAACGATTGGGGTTCATCCTTACCGGAATCCCGACTGGAGACCTGGTTTGGCCCTCGCATACGTCTTTGGCATTTTGTATGTGACAGTTGAATCTGGTTATACCCCTTATGTGAGTTTTACGATAATTCGTAATCCTATTTTAGGGGAAGGGGCTAAGTGACTTTGGTGTGGTATGGACCTGCCACCAGGTCAGGTTATTCTAATTTCAGGGCTGAATATATTGTTTCTCGATGTAAATATTCAGTTCTGATTTTGGAATTTTCCCCTCAATGCAGCAGGTTAAAACGGGATCGAACCCGTTTGCCCGGCCTTACATGACCTTAGCTGTTGATAGACCGTTAAACACCAATAAACAAACAAACAAACTCTCAAAATTGGATGTAAAATACTGGTCTGGATTAAATAAGGTTTTAGCATTATGAACTTTATACAGATATCAGCTTTAAAGCAATGCATTGAGAATACAACTACTTAATTGTCAGTAGTTATTTTATAATACACTTCTAAAAGATGATGGAAATACAAGTCTTTTGGAATGCAACTGTTTTGTAGGAATAAGTATTTTTTATTCTCACAGATGGGAATTTAACATGAGAAAATAGTTTTTTCGCAATAAAATCAATATTGGAACAAATTTCACAAAATAAAAATAAGACTCATTCTTCTTTATATCGAAAAAAGAAAAGTGTTTGCGTTGTTTATATAGCCGTAAAATCTAGACAGGTTTTGTGAAACAGACAGTAGGCGTTGATGTCCAGGGGGCCGTTTCACTTAACTTTGTATGACTAAAATGTTCGTAAGTGCAAATTTAGGATCATCTGTAAATTTCAATTGATGGATTTACATTTATTGAGCATAGGCTGCATATGCAGCCTATGCTCAATAAATGTAAATCCAATAATTAAATTGTTTACAAGAAAACATTGTTTATGTGAAATTTAGAGACTATCTTAATTTTGTACTTATGAACATTTTAGTTGTACAAAGTTTAGTGAAACGGCCCCCAGTTGTACATGGTCTATGGTTGCCGTCTATATTACAGGCAACAAGAATCGCGGCCAGGCTGACGGATTTGGTATAGACATCCTACCCAAGCTCAAGGACGTGAAAAGCAAGGTAGACACACATTTTGACTCCCCCCACCCACACCCCAAAGGGTTCACAATCATGTAGATGGGGAGATGGGTAGACTGGAGAAATGGGGCTTAAGGGTTTTGCGCCCAGTGTAGATCCAGATCAGCCTGTGCATCCGCACAGTCTGATCACGATCTGCATTGTTTGTCATTCCTTCAATGAAACACCTGTCATGCTTCTGACAAGGAACATAGATTGTCCTCAGGCTACAGGAGTGTGATATTTGACCTGGAGCTACACTGGTCACAAATGCCATAATCCCAATTTCTCCAGGCACAGCCACATGTGACGGTAACCATATATATTTTATACCAGTACAGAAATAAATGTGATAATGTCACATTTTGCAATAAGGCAGACTTGTAACTTGTTTAAACAGGAACAGGGGCAAGACTTGAAATGAATCAAGCACAGACATAATAAATAACTCGTTGATTCCATCCATCGCACAATATAGCTACACATATATCGGCCTAAGCAGCTATGAGGTTAGTTCATTTTATATAAAGTACATGTAATTGTAAACAGAACTCTGCGTATATCGGCCATTTTCCTACACAAAATCTGGATTGTCTGAATAATTTACTATTTAACCCTTACACCGCTATCTTAATTTTTTGACGTCTGCTGTTTATTTTCTATTTTCCATTTTTATCATCAAAAACATGCTTTGACAGCACTTTAGAATAATTTACAACATGCTTTGGCAGCACTTCAGAATCATTTCCATTGGAAATGGTTCTGAAGTGCTGTCAAATCATGTTTTTATTGAGAAATAAGGCAAGATATAAAAGCAACAGCAGACGAAAATTGTTGTGTGTAGCGGTCTAAGGGTTAAGCAAAAATTGAAAAGTATTTTTATGCACCACAACAAATTATTCATATTATTTATTATTTCAAATTAATTATCTTTTATCACTAACCTTCTAACACAATGTACCAAGGAAACAATTTGGAGATTATAATAAATATGAACATATTGTTGTGACGTGAGGTTGGCAAAAAAGCCAATACATACGCTACAGCAAACCAAAATGGATGGAGTAGAGATTACAGTACATATAGAGAAGTTTTCTGGCAATAACTCATCCTGCATGTACACCATTTGCTTATTGTCATTAAAGTTGGGTGTTTCATTAATTAGGCACAAAAATAAGAATTAAATTAAGTGTATATTTGTGTAAATGTTCCACCAGTTTTACGAGTGTCCACTACACAGATATAATCATTTAGTAATCTTTAATTTACTGTGTACTGCTGTATTGATATTCAAATGAGGCAGGACATGTTTAAATTATTTATATCAATTAAATGCGTGGGTGGCAGGTGGGAGCACGCGATGGGTAATTTAACGATCGGGGTTCATCCTTACCGGAATTCCGACTGGAGACCTGGTTTGCCCTCACGTACGTCTTTCGCATTTTGTATGTGACAGTTGGATCTGGTTATACCCCTTATGTGAGTATTACAATTATTCGTAATCCTATTTCAGGGGAAGGGGCCAAGTGACTTGGTGTGGTATGGACCTGGCACCAGGTCAGGTTATTCTAATCTCAGGGCTGAATATATTTGTTCTCGATGTAAATATTCTGTTCTGATTTAGGGATTTTCCCCCCCAATGCAGCAGGTTAAAACGGGATTGAACCCGTTTGCCCGGCCTTACATGACCTTAGCTGTTGATAGGCTGTTAAACACCAATAAACAAACAAACAAACAAACAATTAAATGCATCACCTGAATAAATATTTTTATCGACATATAAAATAGAGAGAATAAATAGTTGTTTCAGTTATGCTTTTAAGGAAACACGGTTATTGCCCATGATAATGAGATATTCACTTTTGATATAAAAAGTACAATGATGCCAATTAACCCATCTGTTAATGGTGATGAATGTTTATTTTGCCAGAAGAAATGGATGAAAGAAGTATGTCTTCCTATATTACCACCTGGTATGTGGGAGTGCAGGTTTAACCCTTTGAACCCGAAAGCCCGCTATAGCGGTTTATGCAAACAGTGCAGATCCAGATGAGCCGGCTCGTAACGAGCCGTCTCATCAGGATCTGCACTTTTTGCAAATAATTTTCACATTTTTAGACCAAAAACACTCCCTTTTCATAAATGGACTAGTCTGGAAACCATTTTGTGACGATTGGATTGGTGCAAAATTAACATGTCAAAATTCATTCCAGTTACTTAGGGGTGACAGGGTTAATGAAACAAACCGCGTTATTAGACCATGACCTATTTTACAACTTACACATTACAGGACAACAGTTCTAGTCTACTACACTATACTGTGATACAATACATCCATAAGTTTGAGAAGGATGATGCGGGCACGGAGCGGGTGAGGCTGCCCCTGCCCGACCCCAGCGACATGAAACAGGCAACCCAGGTCCACTTTGACGAGCTGGAGAAGGAGTTACACAGGATCAACAAAGACTTTGAGTCGGCGGAGCAGCGGGCGGACAAGGTGATACAGGCAGCGATGACACAGTCGTCCGGGCACCTACAGCCATTCAAGGACACAATGTCGATGTTTTTCGAGAAGGGCCGACAAGAATTCCAAGAACAGGAGGAAAATCTCGCCGAGGGCAAAAAAATGTACGTAATTTGTATCATTTTTATGCCCCCACCAATTTATTTATTATGTTTTACCTTTTACCCCTGTGCGTCCGTCCGTAAGGCAAATGTGTTTAAGTTTTCAATAACTCCTTCACCAATTTCAATAATATTTGCCCACAATGTCTGTCTAGGGATGGTGCTTTCTTTCGCATACGACCCACATTCGAACACCCAAGGTCAACTTCACTGGGGACTTATGTTTGTAAAGCAAATGCGTTTAACTTTTGAATCTTTTCTCAAAAATGTCTCTTTCCTTTCACGCATCTGCTTCATATTTCATTCAATCATTGCTCTACCGAAATTGGACAAATCCACGTTCGTCACGCTCCATTTTGGACTTAGAATGTTTGCCTTGTTTTAGATATATAGTCAAAAGGATATGTTTGATAAACATTAGAAAATGTATTCATAGAACACCGATGCCCCCACATACCACTTTGATAGGAAACAAGGAAAAAAGTCCAAAATGGAGCGTGACGAACATGGATTTGTCACAGGGCGGTAGAGGACCATTAGAGCAATGCGCGTATGAAATATAAAGCAGATGCGTGAAAGGAAAGAGACATTATTCAAAAAGGTTTTAAAATGTTAAGCACATTTGCCTTACAAAGAAGGTGAACATAAGTGACCTTGACCTTGGGTGTTCGGGCATTGGTCATATGCGAAACGAACCACCATCCCTAGACAGACATTATGGGCAAATACTATTGAAATTGGTAAAGGAGTTGAGGAGTAATTTTGAAAACATTAAAAACTTAAATGCAATGTCTGTATGAAAGATATATATATATATATATATCTTTCATATATTAAAACATATAGGAATGTATGAGTTTAAATTTTATCTGGACGCATGGAAAATTAAGAATTTGTCAAGGCTTGCAAGCCTTGACAAATTCTTAATTTTCCATGCGTCCAGATAAAATTTAAACTCATACATTCCTATATGTTTTAATATTTATGCCGCACTGTCTCTTTAAATGACCACATGTCTAGATCGACAATTGTTTTATTGTGTTTTCTGTATGTTTGCATGTTGAAGTTGATTTGTGTTTATACATGACTGTGTTAGACACAAAATGTCTGTAATGGTCATTATAGACCAGTCTTACAGATAGGTTACCGAACTGGGAAACCGCAAGTTACTTGTCGGAATTTGTCATATTTGATGGCACGTTGCTGAGTTTAAACTAAAAGGGAGATAACAACGTCAGCAATACTAGTGTATTAACCTGGTGATTATGATTCTTGAACTTGAACTCGATTTACGACATGATTAATTCAATGAATTGCTTAGTAACTTTCTTTTTAACTCGGTTCAGATTAAAATAAAATAGAGGAATATACAGCTAATATTGAAAAGTACATGGAGAAAGTGTCCCGACAATTGGGTGACACGGAACAGGGCTCCAGATAAGGAATTAGTAATTGAGTATTGTCACTCCATAATTTCTGAAGCAATTGGGTATTTCAACATTTTAATTGGGTAAAATCAAATCACACTACTGCAACAGACAGCAATTATTGAATAGTTTGCTTCGAAATGAAAACATGTCTTGGCATTTAATTGGAGACAATTCTGATGTAATACCAAGATGTGTTTTCATGCTATATTTGTGATCTGTTTATTGTTTTCTGCAGCATGATAAAGGTACCATACATTTGTATTGCTTCTTGATACTCGCTACTTCTGTCAGATTTCAATTGGGGTTTTGGCAATTTTAATGAGGTATTTAAGCAAATACGCAGCTTATCTGGAGCTCGGCAGAATATTGTAAACAAATAGAAAATGTAATCCATCCTTTACACAGCTGCCAATAACAAAAACAAAGAAAGTGTTAACCCTTACACCGCTTTCTTAATTTTTTGTCGTCTGCTGTTTATTTTCTATTTTCCATAGATATAAAAGCAACAGCAGATAACATTGTTGTATGTAGCGGTCTATAGGTTAAGATGCACTTTTATTGATGTACACATACACGAGCCTGTTGTGAATGGATATTAAACTCCATGAAAGTACTTTTATTGTCGAGCCCGCTTGCGGAAAGCGAGACATAGTGATCACAATGACGTCCGGGTGTCCGGGCACACATTAGGGTACTTATGTGGCTAGCCCCACAGGGTTATGGACTTAGTAAAGGATAGGGTTGGTTACAATTAGCCACCTAAAAAATCCTTTTATGTGGCTAAAAATCGTTTTATGTGGCTAATATTTAACATGTGATAAGCCACATAAGTATCCATTTGTAAGAACGTCCGTCCGTCCGTCCGTCCGTCCGTCCGTCCGCCGTCCGTCTGAAATCTGCGTTAAAGTTTTTAAATACCTTATATCTCTGCAGTCCTAAGTCACATTGACTTGAAACTTCATATGCTTATTAGTCATGATCCATATATTCATGCTGTATCCCACTCATGCGGCCCCTGTGTCCAAGGTCAAGGTCAAATGACTTAGAAGTTTGCGTTCCGAAATCTGTGTTAAAGTTTTTAAATACCTTATATCTGTGCAGTCCTAAGTCACATTGACTTGAAACTTCATATGCTTATTATTCACGATCCATATATTCATGCTGTATCCCACTCATGCGGCCCCTGTGTCCAAGGTCAAGGTCAAATGACTTAGAAGTTTGCGTTCCGAAATCTGCGTTAAAGTTTTTAAATACCTTATATCTCTGCAGTCCTAAGTCACATTGACTTGAAACTTCATATGTTTATTAGTCATCATCCATATATTCATTCTGTGTCCCACTCATGCAGCCCCTGTGCCCCTATGTTAAGGTCAAATGACTTGTGTTAAAGTTTCTGTCAAAATTTGCGTTAAAGTTTTCACATACCTACTATCTCTGTAACCGTCAGTCAGATTTGCTTGAAACTTTGTATGTTTATTGGGCATCAAACTTCAAATAAATACACTCTGAGACCATCGAATGCCTCGGCGGGCTCGACATGCGGGCCGCGGCCATCTCGTTAATTCATAATATGCATTTTGAGATTTTGTGCTTTGTTAAATATTTGTAACTCCAGATTAGCTGCAAATCTCACATGCGCAAGCATATTACATAAGATAACAGATAAGGTATTTTTAATTAGTTGATCTTACATGAGCGATAATTTAATACAATATTTATTAAACAAGTTCACTGATTCCATTCCTAACCACCCTGAGCCATTCAGGTGACGTTGGAACTATGTACTTTCCTTGAAATATAGGTCACGTCCGTCAAAACTTGGACGTATGTCCAAATTTCGCATATCTCCTTATATGTTAGTGGGATCTTCGCAATGTTTCATCAGTAGCTTACTTACATTGATACCTAACCATCCTAGGTCTTGACCTACTTTCCTTGAACAATAGGTCACGTCCGTCAAAACATGGACGTTCGTCCAAATTTCGCATATGCCCTCGTACGTTAGTGGGATTTTTTCAAACCTTCATCAGTAGCTTACTTACATTGGTACCGAACCATTCTAGGTCATTCAGGTGATCTTGACCTACTTTCCTTGAAATGTAGGTAACACCCATCAAAACTTGGACGTTCGTCCAAATTTCGCAGATCTCCTGATATGGTAGTTGGATGTCCACTAAAGTTCATTTGTAACTTCCTCACATTGATAACTAACCACCCTGGGTCATTCGAGTAGCCTTGACCCATTGTAAGTGAGACACTCCCAGGCGATCGCCTAGTTACACTGTGTTACACTGTGAAAGCCCATTTTTGTCGTTCCCTCTTGCGAACCGCGCAATATAGTCGGCACATTGGCTTTAACCAAAAACTTAACCCCGGATGCACGTACGTACGGACGTACGGACGTACGGACGTACGTACGTGCGTCCGGGTTAAAGTTTTTGGTATACTATCAAAGCCTCGGCGGGTGCGACCTGCGGGCAGCCCTCTCTTATGCAATAAACTGCCAGTAATTCAGGTATTTTATCATCTCTATTCCACAAATTGTTTGCCATGTAGGTTTGCGGAGACTGTGATAACGTTCTGCATGAAGCCGAAACACGGTGAGAAGGTCGTGACCCCAGAGTATTTCTTCTCCCTGTGGGCGACCTTCTGCCAGGACTTCAAGGACATGTGGAAACGTGAGCAACAGAAGATTGTCAAACTGAGGTGAGCTCCATTGTTTGTTTGCTCGGCATGCTTATGTCATTCGAGACACGCCATGCAATTTTGTACCTTCGGACATCTGCGTAATTTCATTAAATATGTTTGCAAAATTTACAATATTTTTTATCAATAAAGTCAAACGTTTACTTGATTTTCAGAGAACCGCATGTTCACCGCATGTTCACCGCATGTTCTCTGAATATTTTGTTGACTTTTGACGCCATTTACGGAAAATATTAAAATTTTGTAAACGTATTTTATGAAATTACGCAGATGTCCGAAGGTACAAAATCACATGGCGTGTCTCATTTGTGGCTGTAACTGGGCTTATGGGATTTGTGACCAGTGTAGCTCCTGATCAAATAGCTCATTCCTGTAGCCTGATTATGATCTAAATTGCTTTTTAAAACATGACGTGTGTTTTATTGATGAAATTTCGAACAGTGCAGATCCTGATCAGACTGGATCTACACCGATCGTATGCCCAATTTATCCAGTCACAGCCACATTTAAATTCTGTGGTACCATTTTTATGCCCAACTATGATAGTGGAGGGGGCATTTAGTGTTACCCTTGTCCGTCCGTCCGTCCGTCCGTCCGTCCGGGCAACCAAACGAGAGAAAGGGGCCATTGGGAGGAGCCTAACACAAAATGAATCCTTTGATTTATTCTGTGTGGCCCCTTATTCTATTCATAACAAGGGGCCCCTTCCTCCATATTGTTGGCTGGTCCGTCCATCCGTCCGTCCTGTCCTGTCCGTTCTTCCGTCCGTCCATCCTTCCATCCATCGCCAACATTGTAACTCGTAAAACTTTTAAACCGTACTAGCTACAGACTTGGTATGTAGCTTCCTTATGACGAGTAGATGCACAAAGTTTATTTTCATTTTTTATTCGACCCCGGGTCATGGATTATCTCCCATTTTTCGACTTAGAATTTGACAATTTTGCCTTGTAACTCGTAAAACGTTTAAACCGTAATAGCTACAGACCTGATATGGTATGTAGCTTCCTTATGATAAGAAGATGTGCACAGTTTATTTTATTTTATTTTTGATTCGACCCCCGGGTCATAGATTATCTCCAACTTTCGACTTTTTTATTTGACACTGGGTCATGGATTAAATCCGCCTTTTGGTTTATACGATAGATTATCAGATTATCAGATTATTTTGTCCCCATCACCTGTAGTTTGATCACAAAAACAATGTATTTGAATATAATTTGTTTTGGGAAACCCCTATTTAATATGTAGGTTAATATGGTATAACATCAATTTAATTATACCAATCACCATAACAATTATTGCTGTTCATTTATGTGCATACTTTCATCTGTCCATCCGGAATTTGCATTAATGTTTTTAAATGACTTAATCTCTATAACCATAGGTTGATTGACATGAAACTTCATATGCATGTTTATCATCATCCATTTCATTCATTCTGTGGCCCACCCATGCTACCCACTTTCCCAAGGTCAAGGTCACATGGTTTATAAATTCTCATTGAATGGATGTAAAGCCCCATTCAATCAATCAACCAACCAATTCAAGAGGAGGTTGACTGACCTGACCCAGTTATCATATACCAATTGACATTGTTTCCTGGCAACCAGTGTGTCTGTGTGTAGATGTAGAAATTAAGCCTGACGCTGCCAGCATTAGCACTCAAAGACTTCTCCATTTTCGACTATTGTACAGACATCCAAGTAATTTGAGAGATAAATTGGTTAATCGCCTGACAAATCCAATCGTATTTCCTTAGCGAACAGTTTAGACCCAGATCAGGCAGTGCATCAGCACAGCCTGATCTGGATCTACACTGTTCGCCTTTCAGGTTGCAAACCATCCAACAATTTGTCTTGTTAATTGTTATCAAGGTGTTCAAGTTAACCCATTTCAGTCTAAGGATACTATGATTTTTGTTGAAAAAATCTCATTATTTTGTTCATTCATTGATAAAGGTATATGTTGTTACCACTCATTTGAACCGTCTCGTTGAGACGGTTCAAATGAGTGGTAACAACATATACTTTCGAAAGGATATAAAGAAAATAGGGATATTTTTTTCTCGAAAGGTTCATACTACTAAAAGTGTATCCCGTCTGTAATGTGTTAACAGGCTGATCTGTATCAACGCTAATGAAATATACCGTTTTGCAAGATTGTGGGACAATTTTCCCCTTCCTTTGTGCATACCTAATCCATCTTGCTGTTTACTTTATCACACTCTAGGAAACAGATTAACTGGCTCCAGTGAATTGTTGTCTTGTTTATGTCTTATTTAATAAGATTCCACAAAACTTTTGTGCACACGATATGCCTCGATAATGTTCGCAGAGTCAGGTAGTCGGTTCATAGTGTTTGGGTGGGCTGGGTGAATTGACACAGATGTTGGAGGTAGATCTAGTATTTTTCTGATTTTGATTATGCCTCCTATGCGATAACAAGGGGGGACATATTGTGTTGCTCTTGAGGTTCCGTATGTCCGTCCATCTGATCATACGTCAAAAAGTTTGTAAGAGTTTCTCCAGTTAGACTCCGGTATGCCATGGGGGTATATCCAGGTTTTACACATGTCTCGTTTTTTATGCCCCCGCCACTGAATGGTGATGGGGGCATATAGTGTTACCGGCATCCGTACAAAACCTTAACGCTCGGGTAAATGGCTAATGGCTAAATTTCCTTGCTTGGATCTGCTTCACATTTCACACACACATTGCTCCAATGGTCCTCTACCGCCCTGTGACAAATCCACATTCATCCCGCCCCCGCTAAGCCCAGGGTCAAGGTCACAGACTTTGTGTGCCGACAGACCACATTTCTAGTATAAATGTGCGTTTATATTCCAATGACATATATTTTTACCAATTGGAGACTTTGGAACAAATATTTTATGTTTCAGTGATAGGCAGGTTAAAATATGGTCCCATAAATATCTATTAGTGGAATAAGAGAGCTAACTCCATCAGCGAAGTTGTCTCCCGTATTCCACTGACCCCTTCAGTAATACCGGTACAGTCTCTACTGGTTCTACATCGGTTATTCAGTGGTATGGCGTCTTTTTGAATCTGGTATTCCAGCCATTCATAGGCAGTGGCATGCAATAGCTGATCTCTTTGGTGCAAATCTTGTCTCTTGATACACCTTTAACCCTCACTTCGCTGGAGACGGAAAATGTCGTCTGCTGTTTTTCATGTTTGCCTTAATTATTAACAAAAAACCTGTTTTGACAGCACATGAGAATCGTCTCCAGTTAAAATTCATATACTTGTGTCAATAGTGGAGTTATCCCCCTTTCTTCCACTCATGGAGTTAGCCCCTTTCTAAAACTCATGGAGTTACCCTCCTTATTCCACTAATCCCTTCAAATTGTTTTGAAATGGTTGAATCATTACTACATGTACTGTCTGTTTCACGAAACCTGCCCAAATTTTACGGCCATATAAACAATGCAAAAACAATATTTTTTCGATAATATTAAATTTTATCAAAATTTAAGAAAGAGCCTTCTTTTTATTTCGTGAAATTTTGGCAAATATTGATTTTATTAAGAAAAAAGTTATTTGTCTGGTGGATTTTAACATGGGGGAAAATGAGGTGGAGGAGCAGTGGGAGGAGTAAAAAAAAAAAAAAGAAGAAAAATTTGGAAATTGACTCCTAAACCTGGCTAGATAGCTTGGAAATGATCTAAGTAAGAAAACAAAAGTTAAATTTGGAAAATCGGTCCAAATTCTAAAAATTGCCCCATGTTAAATCCTCATAGACATGTCTATGGGGATTTAATATGGGTTTTTTTTTTCGCAATAAAATCAATATTTTACCAAATTGGCCGTAAAATTTGGGCATGTTTCGTGAAACAGACAGTAATATTTGTTCAATGATCACCCTTCACATTGAATTCTAAACACAAGTGAATTATATCAGTGTTTTAACTGCACAAGAGATGTTTCACTGTGAGGGACTGTTATCTGTAGGCCTGTCAATCACAGTGTATGTAATTGGCACATTTTAATTAATGAGACTTTAAACGCCTCTCCTGATTGCATTCCGTGCATAATGTAAGACAGTTGTATTTTGTTAGGCTTTTAATAACACTGCAGGAATGTCTTTGCTAACATTTTTACTAGCTCTTTGCAGTTTCAAATAAAAACATTGGATGTTTAAGACCTGTTCTATGCTTCGGATAAGTACTGTGCTGGTTTTTTTTTATAAAATATTTTCCTTTGTTTTGGACTAACATATGCAAGTATGGTGGTCTTTGGAATTGTCTCTATAAGATGACTATAGAACTCACAACTGGCATGTTACAATGCGAAAGTTAGAAGGACTTTGAAACATCTGTGTTTTTCTGGGGTTGATCTCTTCACTATAAAGAGACGACACAAAATATGTTACAATTCATCAAAGTTTCAGTTTTTTATGTTCTTTATACAGATATTTCTTGCATTCATTCAAGGAGATGCCAGTTCTATGCAATATATCCACTATCTTAATTATGTGAGGCTGGTGTAAGTTAGTGGTTTCGGAGTTACGTAGACACATGTTTTATCTTTGCCTGGACCCGATTGCTCAAAACCTCTGCTAGAACAGAGGTTTTCAGCAACAGGGGGCGGGCCGTTTGACTAAACTTTGTACGATAAAAAAGTTATTTAAGATATTTTTTTGTTTTACTTAATTCATTAATGCGGTGCACTATAACGTTATAACTTTACTAATAAATGTAACAATCAGTAAATTCGAACGATCAACGAAAGAATTCTCAAAATCAGCTGCTAATGCGAATTTTATTCTTGATTTCAAATTAATTTTGCACTTACAAACTTCTTAGTCATACAAAGTTTAGTGAAATGTGCCCCAGGCCCTGGGGCCCATTTCACTAAAATTTGTAAGATTAAGAAGTTTGTAAGTGCAAATTTGAAATCAAGAATAAAGTTCGCATTAGCAGCTGATTTTGAGAATTCTTTGAAAATTTAAGTTTAGAATAGTATTTATACTGTCAACCGAATTCGGGAAAATTTTAGCAGATGTGTTCACATATAATGATGTGTGCATGTAGATAAAAAATAGTAACGTTAGTTAACCAAGTTAATGTGAGAGGCACATTAATAACAATCTTCGTACAAACATTTTTATCGTTAGCAGTTTATCGTAAGCAGCTAGGCCATTATTTCCACAAGCCACATCCAGCCGAGCCGAGTGATTTTGGATAGTGTTACTGTCTGTATGAGATAAGTTTTGACAAATAAAGGACTCTCATTGAATCTGTTACAGTATGCTTCACTGGTCTCTTGTGAAGCAGAATTATTTGGTCCAGCCGCTATTAGTTCACACTGAAAATGGTCGTTGTTTCTTACTGTTCCTTGGATATTCCTCCATGCCCACAGGTAATTGCCTCTTATTCTCTATGCAAAATACAAGGAAGGCCCAAAGCAATGGTTCAAAATCAAGGCCTCAAATCAAGGCCTAACATAAAGAACCTGTTGATTATCTAGATCCCCTGTTGGTGAGTGATTGTTGCAAAAAAGTGCAGATCCCGATGAGACGGCTCGTCACGAGCCGGCTCGTCTGGATCTACACTTTTTGCAACGCCATATTCCAACTTATTTTGCAATAAAACTGGGGTTTGTGCAATTTTGGCCAGATTTACTGTTGACCAACTAGCATTCTGACGAGGATTTGAATTGTTCATTGGCACCAATCAGAATTGGATAACTCAATGAATGATATACCATGTAGGACCCTGGCACGGCACAATTACACAGGCTGTTCTCTATCAGCACTCGTTGAAAATACAAAACCTTGTGTTGATGCATTACATATGATTTTCTGTTGCTATCTTGTCAATGCCTACTTCCAGCTGAGGCACAAAAATGAACAGAAAGTGTAACCAGTACTCCATTGGGTCACAGGGTATGAAGACTGGGTTACACTAGTAGACAAATGCATAACACACATAGTGGGTGGGGGTGGGGGTGGGGGGGGGAGTGTGGGGGGCACATAATATTATGTAGTATTTGGGGGAAAATAAATAAAGAATTGTCCAGAGAAGCCATTATCATGTTACAGTTTCATGCAGTATTCAATTATTATACTGTTTCACGAATATCAAAATTTACCAACATTTTTTCGATTTTCAGTTTAGTGTTAACCCTTTCAACACCACATGTTAGGGGAAGGGGCCAAGTGGCTCTTTGGTGTATTTTGGACCTTGAGGGAGAAATTTCAATTTTAGGATACATTTATTAATTTTTATTATACTGAATTTATTACATTATCACAGCCATTTTGGCTGTGATAATGTAATAAATTCAGTATAATAATTCTGCATAGTTTTAATCATCAAATATGTGCGGTCGTTAGTTCTATATGAAATAATGCATTTCAGGAAAAATAAATGATTACTTTGCTAGATAAGTATACTTTGCAATGTTGATGAAATCGGCTACAGGTCAGGTTATTCTGATTTCAGTGCTGAATGTAAATGTTTTGGATGTAAATATTTGAATATTAGAATCTTTAGCATGAAATGGGTATCGCGAGGACTTGAATATGTGGAAAGTTTATATGTCGTGCAGCGGTATTCAATGACTGTACTGTGTTCTATCATGTTGCTCATTTATTGTCGCGCCTGCATTAGCAGAAGGTGTGACTATAGTCGGCACTTTTTCCGTCGTCGCCGGAAATGTCAAAAAGTTTGTACAAGCTTCGTCATCATAGTATAACTTTACTTTTACTTGATTGATTGCTTCAATATTTGGACACTTGATACATGTGAGCATTTGGAACACACTCATGCTGCCATTAACATGACCTTGACCTTTTTTACCTTCACGTTTTTCGGAAACACTTATTTTGTTTGCGTCAAATAGTTTGTGCAAGTTTCTTCATCATGATATAACTTTAATATTACTTGACAGATTGCTTCAATATTTGGACACTTGATACATGACCTTTTTGACCTTCACATGGATGTGGAACACTTAGCCATTTTTTCTGTCAAAAAGTTCTTCAACCTTGACCGTTTTCGTGTTTTAAGCATGCACTTCACTGACGGTTTTTGTGACGCTTACTTTAGCACATACCCATGATCATGTTACGGTCAAATGCCTCGGCAGACGCTACACCGCTTCCGTGGCGGAATCCTTGTGTGAATAAAATTGTACTTCTATTAATCTTTGCGATCCGATTACTTACACTCAACTTGACTGTTTTCTTGTGGGCTAATTGTTTATTTTTGGTGTGGTACCTTAATAGACCTTAACTCATTCTCACTGTAGCTTGTAATCACAGGAGGAGAGGGAAGTGAGCTAGTCCCTTTGATGAAGCTACTCCGGTACTTCATCAAATAAATGTTATTGAAATTAAATTATTCAGTTGGTTTGAAGTCAACTTTCCATACAATCATCCATGTCTGTGTCTACCTGTGCTGGAGTTGACCTATTTTATTGACACTCGTCCGTTTATTCTACCATTTCGGTCTTCTGTTACCAGATCAGCGAAACTTAAATAGTTCAGCTGATCTTGTAATAGAATTCCGAAATGAGATAAAATAATTAAATGGCTACAACCACTTCTTACCTTTATGGAAAGTGTGAATATGTGAAAATTCCTAAAAATGTCCTATAGGTCATGGTCTTCAGAACAACAGAAGCATAGACTCTTCGATGTTGTAAGGCTGATATGAGGCTGATATGAGGGTATGCATGTCGTAACTGATATGAGGCTGATATGAGGGTATGCATGTCGTAACTGATATGAGGCTGATATGAGGGTATGCATGTCGTAACGATGAAACTATACTTAGGATTCATTATAGGAATGAATGGCCTTTTTGTGGAAGTTATCGGGGTATAAACTTGGAAAAGTCGCGGGAATACTGGACGAAGGCCGGAAGGCCTTCGTCCAGTATTCCCGCGACTTTTCCAAGTTTATATCCCCGATAAATTCCACAAAAAGGCCATTCATTCCTTAAGAATTATTTTAACTGCGCCTCACGGTTACGGAAAGTAGATCGGCATGGGAGTTTACTGGGATATAAATTTTGGACAGAACTTGCTACGGACCAATCAAATGTTAGGGAATTGTGTAAATATTTTTGTGCTGGAATTATATCCTAGTGGTGTATTTTACAGGGATTCACACCTGTAGACAAGTGATTCTGCGGAGCCCCGCAGGGGACATGGGTATTTTTTTATTAATTCGTTCCCACGATATAACAATTTGTTCCCTCAATTTAACAATTCGTTCCCACAAATTAACAATTCGTTCCCACAAAATAACAATTTGTTTTCTCGAATTGACAATTCGTTGCCTCGAATTAACAATTTGTTCATTGTTAATTCGTTCCCTCAAATTGTTATATCGTGAGAACGAATTGTATATCGTGGGAACGAATTGTTATTTTGTGGGAACGAATAGTTAAATTGAGGGAACAAGTTGTTAGTTCGTGGGAACAAATTGTTATTTTGTGGGAACGAATTAATAAAAAAAGAATTCTTCGTCCCATGCGGGGCTCTGTATGATTCAGTGTAATAAGGCAGAGGTTGACACTAAATTTTTGAGCAGGTAGTCTGCAGGACATCCTACATGCAAGGGTAATTGGCTTTTCTTAACTCTTTGCATGCTGGGAAATTTGTGGGCTATAAATAGTTCAAAAATAGCAAATGACAATTCATTATATTTTCTTTTATTTCTCCTTATCAATGTCATGAATATGTCTTGGAATTTCATTAGAATTGTGTCCGGAGGACACAATTCTAATGAAATTTCAAGACATATTTACAGAGAGAAATAAAACATATACCCCTAATTCGTTTGGCGGATATTTTCGCCGCTAGCATGCAAAGAGTTAAAATGTTAGGGTGTCTGAAGTATACCCTGCCATAGTCAGTGGAAAGTGGAAAATCAGGTGGTCCTTCTGAAAATCTGGTGGTCTGGGACCACCGGACACCTGTTAGTGTCGACCTGTAAGGGTGCCTGGCACCAGACTAAGACACTGTCCTTCAGTGCTGAATGTGTTATTGTAATTTCAGTGCTGAATGTATGGTGCTCCCCATACAGGCACATTTTCAACTGTATGTGAACAGATGTAAAATCTCACTCAATAAATCTGACACATTGTACATACTAGACTGTATTGCGAAATAGACATCAAACTCCAACCTGTTGGTGAGCCAATCAAATACACAACCGCCTGCCTTAATCTTGCTCAGATGTCAAAGTTTCTGAACATCTATTGGCAATATCAACTTGCAATCAAGCAGCTTGATTGGCTGTGCCTGAGCTGTAGCCCAGCCAATCAAGCTGCTTGCTTTCAAGCACCATATTGAAGTATTTTGTAGTAATTGACAAATTGACATATATTGGCAAGATTTGCCCTGGTGGTGGTGTAATGAATCAATCAGTCAATCAACCAATCAGTCAATCAGTCAATCAACCAGTCAACCAATCAACCAACCAATCAATCAATGAGCCTAAAAGCAAGGTGTATGATCACATGGTTACAACAACAAGTACTGAAACTTCCAGAAGCCCTCCGATTTAAAGTACGTATTCTTTTATTTTGTCCTTATTATGTAACGGATTTTGATGATATATGGCACATCAAACACGCCTTGTTAAGCTGCATTTGATGATCTCGGTACTTTGGCCCAAACTTCTGTCATTTATACGAAGAATCGAAGAATCGATTTCCGTGTCTATCGACACAGAAATCGATTCTTCGCAAAAACAACATATTAAGTACGTGCCGAACTCCCGGGATCCCCAAATGCAGCCCATGAAGACACGTTTGCTGCGCCATATTAATCCATCAAAATACATTACCTATTGAGCAAAATATCAAGTAATACTTACTTTGGAGTGGGCGCACTTTCAACACTTTCAACATTGTTGTTGTTGTTGTAACCACATGATCATGCGTCTTGAATAAGCCACCAGCACAGCCAAAATACCACTACTAGTCACCAGGGGCCCGTTTCACTAAACTTCTTACGACTAAAATGTTCGTAAGTGCAAATTTAGGATTGTCTGGAAATTTCAATTGATGAATTTACATTTATTGAGCATAGCTAGGCTGCATATGTAATTCAGGGGCCCGTTTCACTCAACTTTGTACGACTAAAATGTTTGTAAGTGCAAATTTAGGATCGTCTGGAAATTTCAATTGATGAATTTACATTTATTGAGCATAGGCTGCATATGCAGCCTATGCTCAATAAATGTAAATCCAATAAGTATTTACAAGAAAACTTTGTTAATGTGAAATTTACAGACTATCATAATTTTGCACTTACGAACATTTTAGTGGTACGAAGTTTAGTGAAACGGCCCCCAGGTATGCCTGGAATGATGTAATAGCCCTGACCCGTATAAACAGCTGATTGCCTGTTTGACAATACTTGGCACAACTGTGGTGTTTGAGGCGCCTTAATGAGATTATCCTAATCCACAACTGGAGGTTTGGTGAAACTACAAAGGAACGAAGGAAACAGGAATTGTGTTGTGACTTCACGCCTAGACCTTGGCTCATTGTTTATATGCCAGCATGCATTCCATGTATCCGGTAAACTTGGGAAAATCTAACATCTAAGTGTAGTAAGTGGTAGATTTTTCCATTATTGAAAGTAAACGCTCTGTGTTGTTTTGAGTTGTATACAGATCAAAGTTTTAGCTGTTTTTCAAAAGGCAATACAATTTTACAAGTTCAGGCCCGTAGCCAGACCTGTTTGAAGGGAGGGGGTCGTTTCGAAGGCCCAACGGGCCTGAGGTATATAGGGGGGTCTAAAAAAGTAGACCTCGATGCTAAAAAAGTGTACTTCGAGGCTGGGCGGGGGGGGTCGACGACCGCTCCGACCCCCCCTGGCTACGGGCCTGAAGTTGAAACATCATGTCATTTTTTGGTCACTGAAGCTTGCCTTTAACCCTTAGACCACTACACACAACAATTTTCATCTGCTGTTGCTTTTATATCTTGCCTTATATCTCAATAAAAACATGGTTTGACAGCACTTAAGAATCATTTCCAATGGAAATGATTCTGAAGTGCTGTCAAAGCATGTTGTTAATTATTCTAAAGTGCTGTCAAAGCATGTTTTTGATGATAAAAATGGAAAATAGAAAATAAACAGCAGACGACAAAAAATTAAGATAGCGGTGTAAGGGTTCAATAGTAAATTATTCAGACAATCCAGATTTTGTGTAGGAAAATGGCCGATACACGCAGAGTTCTGTTTACAATTACTTTATATAAAATGAACGAACCTCATAGCTGCTTAGGCCGATATATGTGTAGCTATATTGTGTGATGGATGGAATCAACGAGTTATTTATTATGTCTGTGCTTGATTCATTTCAAGTCTTGCCCCTGTTCCTGTTTAAACAAGTTAAATGTCTGCCTTATTGCAAAACGTGACATTATCAGATTTATTTCTGTACTGGTATAAAATACATTTGGTTACCATTCTTTGGGAAAGTCGGTTGTAGCAAATTTCTTGTGCCTTGTTTCCCTTCATGGAATATCTTGTTATTGCATACATGCATTCCTCCGATGGTCCTCTATCATGCTGTGGCAAGTTCATGACCATCCAAGCCCCGGTAGTCCCCAGGTCAAGGTCAGACTTAGTCCGTTCTCAAAACTTGATATAGCGGGTAAATTTCTTATATTTCTACTGTATCATTAGATACAGTTATGTCAGCGTCCGATGAATGTTGCTATTTTTCGGTATCACCATTTTATTTATCTATTTTTAGAAGTAAATTAACTATGGCTGTCGGTCACCATTTTCGCGGACAGGTTTATTCGCCGGAACTAGTGCACTTATTATGTGGTAAAAAAAAACGGAACTTTTATAAACGGTTATAATCGTATTTCATAATACCTATTTTAATGGTAAATGTATCAAATTAAAGGTATGTCTCTGTGCTCCAATCTGGTATATGATATGTATGTCTATGTCTATTACTGGTGTAATTCAAACACCCCACACCAGATCAATATTGTTGTAAAGGCTGTCATTGGGGCCATCATCAGTGTGGGCCAGGCACACTTTCCTACTTTTTGTTTCTGGCAATACAGTTTCAGTTCTTTCAGTACTTTGATTTATTCCCTTTCACAGAACTGCTTGATATTTCACACATGCATTTCTCTTGTGATCTGCTATCATGCTGAGAAATCCATGACCCTCCAACCCCTGTAGCCTATTTCACCAACATTGCCAAGTATACTTATCTAGCAAAGTAACTTAAGGATAAATTTATTATACCCCCACAAACAAAGTTTGAGGGGGTATATAGGAGTCAGCTTGTCGGTCAGTCTGTCAGCCGGTCTGTCGGTCGGTCGGTCTGTTGGAAATTCCCTTCCGCTCTATATCTTCTATACCCATGCATGGATTATCAAATGGCTTGGCACAAATGTTTCTCATGATGAGAAGGTGTGTCGCAATCAATAACCACACATCTACGTCCAAGGTCAAGGTCACAGTTGAAGGTCAAAGGTAAAACCTATCGAAATTCCCTTCCGCTCTATATCTTCTACACCGAAGCATGGATTATCAAATGGCTTGGCACAAATGTTTCTCATGATGAGAAGGTGTGTCGCGATCAATAACCATGCACCTACGTCCAAGGTCAAGGTCACAGTTGAAGGTCAATGATCAAACCTATTGAAATTCCCTTCCGCTCTATATCTTCTACACCGATGCATGGATTATCAAATGGCTTGGCACAAATGTTTCTCATGATGAGAAGGTGTGTCACGATCAATAACCACGCACCTACGTCCAAGGTCAAGGTCACAGTTGAAGGTCAAAGGTCAAACCTATTGAAATTCCCTTCCGCTCTATATCTTCTACACCGATGCATGGATTATCAAAAGCCTTGGCACAAATGTTTCTCAGGATGAGAAGGTGTGTCGCGATCAATAACCACGCACCTACGTCCAAGGTCAAGGTTACAGTTGAAGGTCAAAGGTCAAACCTATTGAAATTCCCTTCCGCTCTATATCTTCTACACCGATGCATGGATTATCAGGGTCAAGGTCACAGACTTGATGCGTTTGAAACCTTAACGCTCGGCTAAATGGCTTATAATCAAAAATGCCTCGTTTTCTTTGGCTACCAGTGGGGGTATTCGTGTGCCGACAGGCCACATTTCTAGTTAATTTTTATTATACTGAATTTATTACATTATCACAGCCAGTTTGGCTGTGATAATGTAATAAATTCAGTATAATAATTCTGCATCTTTCGACCGATCTGCTTCATATTTCATATACACACTGCTCTAATGGTCCTCTACCGCCCTGTGCCAAATCCACGTTTGTCCTGCCCCCCGCAAAGCCCAGGGTCAAGGTCACATACTTACATGTAGTGCTTCAAAAACTTTAACGCTCAGATAATTATCTTATAATTTCTGTTTTCTTTCACGGATCAGCTTCATATTTCATATACACATTGCTCTAATGGTCCTCTACCGCCCTGTGCCAAATCCACATTCGTCCTGCCCCCGCCAAGCCCAGGGTCAAGGTCACATACTTAGTGCTTCAAAAACTTTAACGCTCGGGTAAAGATCTTATAATTTCTGTTCCCTTTCACGGATCAGCTTCATACTTCATATACGCATTGCCCTAATGGTCCTCTACTGCCCGGTGCCAAATCCACGTTCGTCCTGCCTCCGCCAAGCCCAGGGTCAAGGTCACATACGTGGTGCTTCAAAAACTTTAACGCTCGGGTAAATATCTTATAATTTCTGTTCCCTTTCACGGATCAGCTTCATACTTCATATACGCATTGCTTTAATGGTCCTCTACTGCCCGGTGCCAAATCCACGTTCGTCCTGCCCCCGCCAAGCCCAGGGTCAAGGTCACATATGTGGTGCTTCAAAAACTTTAACGCTCGGGTAAACAAAAATTTGACTTGGAATTTGGCCTCATTTATTATCAAAGCGATATGTGGTGCATCCATGTTCTATGAACACATTTTCTAGTTAGTTTTTGTCTTAATTCTTAACAAAAAAACCTATTTTGACAGCACATGAGAATCATCTCCAGTGGACATCACATTTCGAATATCATTCTCGGACTCGTCTCACTGGTCCGAGACTGATATCCAGTGAATATCATATATGTCCACAATCATGTGACCCGAAATTGGACAATCTCATTGTTTGAAATTGTCAGTCATATAATAATAGCTTTTGCTGGGACGTTAACCCCATTCACTTTCCCTTTTCACATGGTGATCCTCCATGATTCTGTGACACATCTATGACACCCACTTATGCCTACGTCAAGGTCAAGGATTTGGTGTCAGGGCCCACACAGGGGGTATTCTGTATGCCCTAGCTGACTAAGAAATCTAGTTGTCTTTATACTGATGGTATTCAGAAGTTTACTTGCAAAAGTGCAGATCCTGATGAGACGGCTCGTCACGAGCCGTCTCATCAGGATCTACACTAATTGCCATGTGCTTCTGATCTAAGAGTATTCGGTTGATACTCCCTGATTAGTCTGGGATAGTAACTAGACCAAAGCAGTTTGCAGTAATACCCTGCTTGTTGCAAAACAACCAAAATGGGATTGGTCTAATTAAGTGATATTTATAGACCAGATTTTATTTATAGACCAGATTTGGATCTCAAGAAACACAGCTGGATTCTGTCCAATTCACTGCTATATTGTAGTGGATTGTAATCACGTTAATTAAATATGAAATATCAATGCAAACTTTTCAGCAGATTCGTGCAGTAATTTTACAAAAATAGCACCCTTCCCATAATAGATGTGCAAATGACTGTG